>JAIPRL010005812.1:0-30223 GCA_025469235.1 Pemphigus obesinymphae
TTTTTTATTAATTATGTATATTTGCATAAAAATGTATTAAGTAGGTGCCTCTTAAACATAATTTTAAGTCTAAGTAAAGAAGGATTCCACATTTTTCCATTTCTTTTTATCGTTTTTCGACAAATTAATTTGAAATTCTGAACTATTTTGTGTTTAGTTCGGTTCGAAAATCGAACAGTTCGTAACATCACTAATATATTATAGGTATAATAATAATAGCGAATAATTCGTTTCTCCTTTTCTTCCGGAATTTCGTTCATAGTACAATATTATATTGTTTATATATATATATATATATACCTACGTGTATAGCAACTTTATTCATTCGATTATAAATTATTATATCAAAAATCGCGAAATTATTCATAATACGTATATTAATCGATTAGCTATATAGTTTAAATAATTTATTTTATCACGACGACGATGACGACGACGACAAAGGGTTACCACGATGAACATGTAAATACTATATCATTATCATATTGTAGATCCGGCGTTGTACGTATATAGCGATATCCGAAAGAGTTGATTATTTTATAAAAAAAAAAAAAAGAAAAAAAAAAGTAATCTTGATTTTGAAGTTTCATTTAGATGGTCGAAAGAAACGGTTTTTGGACATGAAAAAATATATTAAATACGGTCGTGCGAATCTGTCCATATCACACGTAAGTATATAATTTAAAAATTGCTGTACCATACATACCTATACGTATTGTTTTTTTAATATTATTTCTAATTAAAATCAATGCTGGAATCGGAGGGGGAGAGGGTCGCAAGGGAATAGAGGTCCTTTACTACATTTAAATAAAATTAGCGTCCTTCAACTATATATACAATTTTTAAAGGAACGCGTGTGGGAGCGCTTATAATCGATTAATGTCAATTAGATAAAATAGATAGGGAACATTAGACGTAAAAAACTGTTTTAAATAAATATATGATTTTTGAAAACGAAAAAAAAAAAATCAGGATAATATACGAGTATATTATTTATATTTGACAAACGATTCCACCTATCCACCTATCTCATAACACTAATATTATATTGTTTCAAATGTTGTCGATAAAATCGATTTCTACATTGATTGATATGGTTATTTGTTATGACTGTTTGGTAATTTGTTCCTCGTTTATGTTTAAAATACCTCACGACTGCCGTATACTATGCGAAAACGACTGCATCTATAATGCCCACAGACCAATACAATGTTTACTCCGATATACATTTTAAAACACTTTTATATTATTTAGAAACTTGCTTGAGGTGTCGTATCAAGAATATTTTTAATTTTTTATTTTAACAATAGTGGCTAATTTATTTAAAAAATTGATTCATTTTCAATACAAAAATTTGATTAACTAGAAATAATGTTCGAAATATACATGGTATACGATACCTCAAGAAATTTAAAAGTTATATTTACTGTTTTAAACTTTATTATAAGAGTACATATTTTGACGTTCTGATGGAATTATAATTGTCTGCAGATATTTTTCACTATAGGTATAGGGGTTGAAACCAGTATTGAAAAATTTTACAATATATTGGTTTAAAGTATTTCATAATCGAATTTCATTATTAAAATTATATAATATCTATAATTATAATTTCAAATTGAAATCTTAAAAGCCTGATAAAAGTATTGTAAATCAAGAAAAAAACCCGAAAAACGGATAACGATATTATGAAACATAGTTGAAACAATGAAACCAAAAAACAAAATACGGTAGGCATTGTAAATCTAAATTGAAACCAAAATTATGACTACATAGTGCATAGAGAGTGCCTGCAAGTTATTTTTGGTGGATAATATAATATTGATTTCTGCATATTTTAGTAAAAGGTTTGATTTAATTTGTAATTATATTATATTTATTATTTGCACGATTATAAATAAATTTAAATAATTTTTTTTACACATTTTTGAATATTTTTAGGTCATTATAGTAGTTTTATACTTAAAGGAACTAAATCAAAAACTTCATGGTTTATTACAAATATTATTACTTATCCATAACCCCCTCAAAACCAACCATAGGAACCAGCCCTTACAAAATCGAAATCAACATTAAAATTGAACCGTATATAAACTTGATAACGGCATTGTAAATAAAACTAAAAACTGAAAAACAAATGGTAAACTATTAAAAATAAAAATGATACTAGAAAATCATTTAAAATGGAAATTAAAACTGAAATAATTTTTTCGATTTTACGCCCTATTTAACTGGTTAACATATGGATTTTAATGACTGTAATCTTAACAGTTATGATGTTTATATTCGTCCAGTTAAGTTGAAACATTAAGTATAGACAAACAAATCTCGGGAATAGATATTTTGATCAAAATCCAAGTATAATAATAAATATTAATCACAATTAATTTTTATATACGCAGACGGTTTTTGAAAACACTCATAACGATAAACATATTTATGCATTCCGTATACACATACAACAATTAGTTTTTAAGGATAATTAACCTTTATTTTCTATTGAGGAATGTGAATAATTTTTCCATTTTAACCTAAAACATTACGAGTTAAAATTATTCGTTTTTTTCATTCATTTTGTTTATTTGAAGTACCTACCTAATTGAACTAATTTAGTTCATTAACTTTTTGATTTACGTATATTCAATATATTCAATTCAACAACTATATGATCAATGTTTTTTTTTTTTTTTTTTTTTTTTTTTTTTTTTTTTTTTTTTTTTTTTTGGATCGTTTACGTTATATCCAATGACGTCCGTTCACTTGGTTATTTTATTTTGAGAAAACTGCGCCGCGCACAAATACGGTACTTCGCTACAATGTATTTTTTATGCTAAAGACTCTTAAAAATTGTTCTTTATTGTTTTTTTATCGAACCGGAATATTATGTTTTACCTTCTGCGCACCTGTGTAGTATTATATAGTACAATGCGTAAAAATAAACGGTGATGTATACTCATGCTCATACATCACATCAGCGTGTTGATTATTAATAATAATTTATTAACAGCTCTGTATACGCGCAATAGATGTAAAATAAAATATAGTAACAATAAAATCTGTTTATCTTGGGAAAAAAAAAAAAAAATACAATACATATATACATGTAGATATAGAGTCAATGATTAAGGGCAACATTTTTCATAATTATACCTACTACGTTAATCATTTAATATATAATATTTATATATGTGCCTATCTGTCTTATCTGTATACAAACGTTTATATAATAATATGTAGGTATAGATTAAAAAAATTGGTCGATAGTTTTTTTTTTTTTTATTATAAATGTAAGTATAGTTAATTATTTATCAGACAACAATAGAATCACGTACTCGTGAATATCGTGTTGTGTTATAACATTATAATGTTTTACGGGTGTATACAATTTTAATTAAAAATGCGCATCAGATATACGATGAAAAGGTCTTTATAAAGCCTATATATATATTATATACGATTGATTTATATTTATGCATTTTTCTATAAATGTTAGGGAAAATATGTTGAATTTTCCTTAAAAATACATTCAGTGACAAGAAATTATGTCAAAAAATTCAATTATTTCGTGTTACATTTCGTTCCTTATTAATTAAATAGGGCCACGGAACCATCATACATTGCAACAATCTGTTGACGGCTATCACTATGATCAATGATAACATGTTTAATTAGTTAGTAATCCGTGTTTTTTAGTTTTTTCAATTGACATTAACTTCTTTTGTAATTAAAACTCCTAAACATATAGTGTTCTTCATACATTTTATAATGGGCCTTTTAATTTGATTGTAAGCGGCGATTTTCTGTCTATATGTCTATCACACACGTAACATAGTAACTTAGACCATTGGTATTTCCAACGTTCTGATGGACCTAGTGAAGCGATAAGAATTGTAAAAATTTATCTGAATTTATTGTAACGTCTAATATTTAGATCGACTTTCCCACATTTTTAATTTGTTCTCTTTATTTCCGCATAAAATTATAAGTTAATATATTCTGAAATTTTCCATTTTTGTGAAAATCAAGGGAAAGAATGGTTAAAAAGTAGGAAAGTCGTTTTGAAGTAGATTTAAAGACGAATTCAGATCAGTTATCAGAATCCTTATCACTATAGGACAATCGGTATGTTGGAATTGGGATTTAGTGTCTATTCGAATAGGTACGGTAACCGTATTTATTGACATGTGACTGTACGTGCGGGTAAACACACCATCATTATTATGCCGAACATATTATTAACATACACTAAAAACCAAATACTACTCACACAAATATACTGCGTAACTCGAATAAATCAAATAATTGCCTGTACACAACCTCTTAATAAATGAACGCTTCCAATACTGTGTTTTCACTGGTACTGAAAATCATTGATGTGGTATTTTTTTTTTTACAGCGATTTTTGAAATCGTTAACTAAATTACATTTCTCCGGTTTTATTTTGTGTTTAAGGTATAGTATGTTAAAATCAAGATTTTAACGGTTCTAAGCTCTACTTACGAATAAACTTATTTTTATACCATTATATGCAGGAAATATGATAAACAATGGAAATTTAGTTTTAGTTAAACGCATCCTTTTTAATATCAAATATCAGAATACATTATACATATATATATATAGATGTTAGATATTAATATCGAATATCCTTTAAAATATAAATATATGCCAGTCCAATCGATATTCGTGTGTATAGTGTAATTAAATTATTTTGAAGACATGATTGATTAGTTGATCTATAATAAATTTTCTATCTAAGTATCTATGTCAAATATTATGCATCGTATACATAAGGTAATTTACTTAATGGTTGTAATTTTCATTTTAATCGAATACACATGATACTTTACTGTATAATAATTTATTTTTGTAAAACAAATTATAATAGTGTGGATACAGGAAATAAGACTCTAAAAAAACGCCAGTATTAACTAATTTACCAAATACCATAACAGGTATAAGCTTCCATATCGTGTTACTATTTATATTTTGCAGATTATTATTATTTTTATATTTAACCAGTTAAATTAATAGGGAATTAACAATTTTCCTATGTTCGTTATACATATTTTAATCGAAATTGAAATATAATTTCAAACACTATAATTTCTATAAATAATTAACTTTTGTTTAAAACATGTTAAGTTATATATATATATATATTTATATTCGTTTTCAATTCTAACATTAAATATAACGGGTTAAAATTATTTGTTTTATTCATTTAAATTAATTTGAATTAATGTTTTCATTAACTCATCTACTTTGACCTTTTAGGTTCCATAAAATTTCAAGAAGATATATTAATATAAAAAATTAAAAGACAAAAACTTATAATTTTATGATTCATACAATTTATGTTTTAAATTATTTAAATTACTCAATATATACCTGTCTATACACATTTAAAAAAATACATGATAAATTGTATTAATATACAGCAGGAATATTACGATAAAAGCTTTCAAAAATATCTTTATAACATTTCACAAATTCTTAAAATATAATTATTTATAAAATTTAATACTTTTGGTTACGCGTAAAGATTATTAATAAAAATGTATATGTTGATTCCTTTGATACGTCGAGTGGTCTTATCTGTGTTAAACGTATTTTATCACCTGTTGCTAAATAAATAAATATTATCGTAAAAAACCGCAGTAAAGTTCCAAAATATGATTTTTCCACCAATAACCGTATGTCGAGAAAATTCATTGTGTCGATATGAAATATCGGATGAGAAGAAAAACGATGTAATTTAATAATATAACGAGTTTAATTCGTTGTTACGCATTTTTAGATTTAATAGAACACTCGATTATAATTTTTTTTTTTCTTCTTTCGCATCCGTTGTGGTTTACGATCAATATCCTATTGTTCCATTTAATAACGTTGGACAATTTACGCAAAAATATTTTCAAAAACTTCCAAAAGTTAAAAGGAAGAAAGAAAACTAATGAAACTTTCGTGCCCAGTAATATTTTAAAGTGCACATATTTTATGGCGGTTTATATTATTTTACGAACATTTTTTAAAATTTTTTTGATTAAGTATCCTCAATATTTTATCGTATATTTTTATAATACGTAAGATGACCGCGGTGTATATTGAACGCGAACATAGAACATATTATTATATGAATATAATATAACATACAAATCATTCAGCTACTAAACTAAAGTAAATAACTATTAATATGTTTATCATAGCTATTTGATTCGGTGTATAATATAATATATGTGTATATAGGTAAGTCATAATATTTACTTTTTCTTCGTTCGAACACTGCAACGATCTATAGTTAATCAAAGTCAATAATTACTAGTCGTATATATATTTTATGTTATTGAAATAAAATAGGTACAAGTTATGATTGATTTGTGGCATTTCATAATAATCATTATATTGAAATACATTTTACACAAGTTTAATCTAATGAAAAATTATCAATAATATGTAGAGCACAGTAAACATTGATAAATATTAAACTGATCATTATCAAAACGAATATGCATATATTATATTTTATTGCTATTGGTAGCAAGCAAGGGCATCCTTGAGAATATTTCACAGGGAAATTTGAGGGACACAATTTTCTATGGTCATTTTTATGAATTCTTACCTTTTGGAATTGCAGGGAAAATATCACCAAGGTACACTAATAAAAAAAAAAAAAATCCAAATAGAGCAACTGATCCCACTTACCCTACTCACTGACCCCCTTGCACGGTAGATACTTGAAGTATTATATTGAAATAAAATGCATTCATTTTTTAAAATCACTATAATATTAATATTAATAGCGATTGTCGACATTAACAATAGTAGGTATAATTTATTTAGAAAACATTTATATAGACTGCACCATACAAATAGGTATACCTACTATATAAAAATAAAAAATTCAAGAAATTATAATAGATTACTAGCTGTATATGCTACGCCACTATACTCGCAGTATTATATAATAATAATGCAATATTAGTCTGTTCTATTTTATAACAATATATTCATAGAAATAAAGAATTATATAAAAAAAAAATACATTAAGGCAAAAAATCTGTTTTAACAGAATCGTAACGATTTCTCAACGAATGTCGATCGGATTTAATCCTTATTATTATTATCATTTTTTTTTTTTTTTTATACTGAAACACGTGTTTCAAACGTTCTTGGTATTTTTCTCGATAATACTAAAAATATGAGTTTTTTAAAATAGATACTACATACTATTTGCAATAAATATATAATTCGTTTTCATAGAATATACTGTAACAAAACACAAATGGCGAAGCATTGATTATAATTCAAAATCATGTATATAAACATTATAAAAATTATTTTAAAGAATTTTTTTTTTGTTAGGGATATAATTAACTTCTGGAAAACAAACGTAAATCAAATAATTCTCTTACGCATAGTAAATTGTTATACTGTTAAATTTAACTTTAGCGTACTCTGTAAAGTGTACATTTGTACGAAAATAAATTTCGTACAATGTTAAACAAATAGATTTTCAAGGTCTATAATATATTATACACTGAACCAAATATCATTGGTAGAATTAACAATATGCAATAATCAAATTTTAACAAACTAATATATTTGTTGAAATAATATACAAGTTTTATTATTTTAATGTATATTTCGTTAAATTAATAAAAAATGTGTTTACAATAACAAATTCATTTTGTAAATCACACAAAATATTTAAGTTATAATTTAATAAAAATAGTTTGCAAAATTAATACAGTTTTTATCATTATAATAAAATACGTTATTAAATTGAAAAAATATTCTGTTTAAATTGACTATGTTTATTAACACACGGGCGTTTGTTCTACGAAGAAGAGAGAAAGAAATGAACACAAAATATTTATAATTGAATTAATAAAATATCTGTTAATTCAAATAAATTTGTATTCAATTGGACAGTTTTACGCAAGACATTGATAATAATAGATATTGTTGTATCAATAAAACGTTTTGTTATTTTACTGTTAAGTTAACAAATATTTCATTTCTAAATCAACATTTAGTGGACATTTTATTGGACGTATACGAGTATTAACAACCGTATTATTGAATTAATCTATATTTTTGTTGAAATCATAGATATATTTGGTTCAGTGTATTATTATTATACTCGCGTATATTCATATTTTGTTTGGGTGCATTATGGGCAAAGGCGATGTGTTATTTTGGTAATATATGGAAACCAGTGAAGAAGTACGTTTTTTTTTTTTTTTTTTTTTTATAATATGTGATAACAAAAACCATTAACTGCATAATATGTTGCCTATGCACTCACGGCCATCTTGTAATGTTACCCAGTGTTATATATATATTTATTGTTAGATGATGACAATCAATAATTTAATTATCGTGTTATACGTTGTAAGTTCGGTTACCTGCCAAGTATATCTATCGTCATTTTATATTTTGTACGGCATCGTACGGTTTTCGATTCAATTTCTCTTACACGGGTTCCTCGACAAATTCGACAACGCCGTAACGATACACGTTTACGGCTAATCATTGATTGAGAAAATCGAAACTATAAGTCGGTCGTATAAAACGAAATGCGAACATCCCCTTGTTCTCCGGGGCAGGTCAAACAATACGCTTTCAATCTATTCGATCGCCCAACTTACTGCACATAATAATTGATTGCATTGTCATGAAATAGTATAAATTATTATTATTGATAATATATACGGCGCGCGACGTTTAGAATGAGAAAAAAAAAACCGGGCAATATGTTTATATTCTGTACTATGAAATGAAGGCTGAAATGTGTAGCTTGTAACGCTGTAATATTTTGCACGTTAAGAGGACGTACGGCACGCCGTTAAAGAAATCTTTTGAAAATTTAAATTTAAATAATTAAAAAATGTTACGTTTTAAAGGTAATCTAAAAATAGTCCCACACATGCATCAATTTTTATTGTTTTAAAATCGAGAAATGTATTCAAAAAAATGTTTATGAAAATCATACAAAAAGTCATTTTAAAAATGATTTTTTATATCTTAATATATTTCTGTAATATAATTAATAAAATACAATATTTCGGAAACGATCTCATCGGCGATTCACGGTTCTTTAATTATATTGTTCGAAATTGTATGTAGGAGGTACAAAAATCCTCGCTTTTTACTTTTTTTTAAATTACATTATCTTTTTTATTAATTAATATTTTTTGAAATGTTGACGAGATCGTCTTTAAAATATCGTTCTTTATATATTTGATATTAGGTGTTTTATTTTTAAAATCATTTTAAAAAGTAATTTCGTTAGTTTTTCGTGGTCATATTTATACTATTAAAAATCATTGGTGTACCATCTTCTTAAGGTCTGTCGTATACATCATAATTCCCGAATGCTATTCAATAATTGTTCGCGCTCTGACATCTTTACTAAAATTTCGTTTGTTCTACATTTTTCAAAATAGAGATCGGTATTGAACAGTTCAATATATAGTTACAATTAGAATAAAAATATTATTCAGTCCGGTCTAGTTCCGGTCGTAATGCTTAATAGATTAATTATTACGTATTAATTATTATTATTTATTACATTAAATTATTATAGTAACTATTGACCTTTATGGTCGGTATTGAATTTCAATATTCAATAGATCTAAATTTCTAACAATGAAAAATCCCTCATTAAATTTGATATTCCGTAAAATAGTTACGTAATAAGTAATTTGATATCGTTTGAAAGTAAAAAATCGTATTATATTTTTCAATTTATTGAAAATATTTGAATAATTACACATTTATACAACGGACTATTTGTAGAATACCTATAAAACTATTTAGGGATTTAAAATGTATTTTTGGTGTATTATACTAATATAAATACACTTTATATTTTATTATTGTGTTGTACATGAAAATCATAGATATATTAACTAAAATACGACCTACGCATCGTGTCAAAACTCTTCAGATAATATCCGATACGCAAAAATGGGTACTACATAGAACAAAAGAGGAATTATCAATCCATCTATTTCATGATATATGTGATAACGACTCCATATTTCATATTTTTGTTGAAATTCAATGGATAAACATCGGACAGTTAACGGATTAAACGGTCTTCCACAATACGACTTTTCGCTTATCGTACCTATCTAAGTGATATCATTGATTATATATTATATAGTACTATATTACATATTATTATCAATGGTGATATGTTTATGAAATCTTAAATATTAATACAATTAAAAGAACTTTAGAATTTTTCAATATTTTTTACTACAATTCAAAATATAATATTTATACATTTTTATTAAACTATAAGAGGTCACACTTTCTGATAGTTTAATAAATTATTATTACAAAATATTGCCGTGAGTAAATGAAAAATGACTAGGTTGGAAATTAAAACTGTTGTCATTATATATAGAAAAAATATTTTAATGTTAGACTTATTATAAAAATGGAAAACGTATTAATTTAAAAAAATTTTATACCCACTCGTATTGTATATCGACTTATATTACGCGAAAGACGGTAGAATATGAAAATATTAAATTATAAATGTTTAAAATCGTATTAGGATTTCTTCTCAAAACTATACATATAGTCGTATAGAATTCTTAACTTAATTATCATAAGACCAACTTCGATTGATCAAATTATTTTCCTTTGACTATAACCACATAAAAAATTTTTGAAAAACAATATATATATATATATATATACTTTTACATTATTTCATATTAGACATTTATACATATGTATACGGATATAACGTAACTGCATTATATGTATATATAAGTACTTTTTGAAAATATATTCCATATAGCCTATATAGGATAAGGGTAAATCGTAATTTAAAACAAAAATGTCATTCTAAAACATAGTCATATCTATTATAGTATATTGTTATTCAATCTTAGCTTTGCTCTCGTTTTACCCTTTTTTTTTTTATTGCAATAAGTTTGTTTGGATTATACAAATGACCATTTGCCGCCCTGTCACTTTTTGCTGTTAACATTTCGTTCCTATATCTGTTTATTTCAATGATAATATGTATATATTGTATTTTTTGTTCTGGTTCAGTCGTGGCAATATATTCACGATATTAATATAATACAACTTATTGTACTATTAACCTGTATGTAACACATAATTTCATTCACAATTCATTTTTTTTTATTCATATATACAATTCATAATATTATTTATTGATTTTTTTTTATATATTTTACTTAACTTTTTAGAAAATTCAATAATAATAATCATTATAAATATTATATGATATAATTGTTTATATTACATTAGGTATATATAGTAATTCATTATAATATTACGAAATTTGCTCAGATAATCTTCCATTGAACGCAATGATTTATTTTTGTTTTCAAATTTAAAACAATGATGATAATATCTAGATTATTATTATTATTTTAATTTTTTTTTTAATTAGATAATATTTTGCGTTATCGCTATCACAATTCAAGTTATTTGGTAATGTTATGACTTATATATGAACCTTTGAAAATGTAATTATTTAAAATTTTAATGTGCAAAATATTATCGTTCCAAGAACTTATATTGAGTGAATTGGCTGATTTCATTAAATGTGTTTTAGACTATACGAAACAAATTTTAACTTTTATTATATTTATTTTTCAGACTCCATCAAGTGTGAATTAAAATATTTATCGTGCAGCTGTTAACATCGAAAATTTCTATGTAATAATAAAATATAAGCCCAAAAGTCCTCGATAATGATAAAATTAAAACAATGTAAGTACACATTTTAAATGTGTGTGTGTGTTTTTTTTCTATTACGTCGATCTAAATCTCATTATTTTTAGGATGCACTTTATTACTATTGAATTAAAATTTAAAAATAAATCGCCACGTTTAGACACACGTGTTAGTACCTAAACGTCCACTGTGTTATTTTCTATCGTAAATGCTAAATTTGAATTTGTAAAATTGTTATATTACAGGGAATATGGCCCGCCGTCTCTTTTTATCCGGCCCGGACTGTCTTTCGACATTTTGTATCATCAAAAATTTTACTACAATTTACTTCCAATATAATAAAAGTAGCCAGGTAAATAATTGTATCTTGGAGAATTTTTTAATAATAAAACGTAATATATTGAACTTAGACATTACAATTACCTATAGTTCTATCGTCATAGAATATATAAAATGTATATATATGTTGATGAATTTATTTCGAATAATAATGATAAAAAATACAATTTTATATCCGGCCCGCAATCGTTTTAAGTATCAAACGTTGGCCCTCTAGTTACTTCGAGTTGCCCATTCGTATTAGAACGAGAAAACTTGTCGGCGGGGTGAGTATATACCAGGGGTGGCCAGCTCTAAGAGACTCGTGAGCCGAAAAATATAAAAAAAAATATGTTAGAGCCAATAAAAAAGAAAAGGGTTCTCAATTATTGTAAAATACGAAAATACATTGCACATAATTGACCTGAATTTTATTATCATAGATTAGATATCACATGTAATAATATGTGTAAAAATATTTTAAAAAGAGTAAAATGATTTTATTTTTTAGAAGTGCTTTTTCAAGTGTTCTGTTAAGTTGTTTGAAATCTGGCTAATAATTGCTAAATGTAGATCGTACGAGTTCATCTAAATGTTCATTAGTTAATTCAGATGGATATTTCTATTTAATGAACTTAAGCGTTGATTACTATGATTCACACGCATAAGTAATCCAAAATGTTGAGATGTCTATTGGAACACTCTTTTGTTAGTAGGTATTTTTCTTATGAAACCTTCTTCCATAATTCTATGGCCAAAACGCCATTTAGTTTCAGTCTTTTTAACCCATCGTTCCTTTACAGTTCTGGTAGCTTCAATTTCACAGCTACTGTATCCTTTGTAGTCGGTGATGAAACAGAATAGATTAACTGCAAAATTATTTTTCAGGCATTCAAGTGAAGATTTAAGTGTTCTCAAATCATTAAATCTACCATTGATTTCTTCAGCGAGACCAGACATTTTACACAAATAATCTTATATTTCTGACTGAACGTCTGGAAGGCTTTCAGTAATTTTTTCAAACATTTGAAATGAGTTTTAGTCTCAAGGTATTTGCGAAAGACTCTAAATTTGCTGTTAAAGTTAAATATACTCTACGCTAAATCAGAAATAAGATTTTCTCTTCCTTGTAATGATATGTTTAGCATTTTTAAAACCACATCTTTAAAAATCTAAATACCCAAATCTAACAACCACTGGAGGATCATTAAGTAGTCAACTCCACGAAAAGTGATGCACATGATGGATAAACAATGTTACCTGGTCATTACCAAGGCTGGGCAAGTTAACGATATGTTTTAACTCGTCAAGTTAAAAGTTGCCCGCATATTTTTTATTAACTTTTAAAGTTAAAAGTGTAACTTTGAAAAAACAGTAACTTGACTTAGTTAAAAGTTAAAATTTCCTAATTAGGAAAAAAAGTCGATATACCTATTATGTCGTAAAAGGGTAAAAAAGGATGGTTATTCTTTACGCTCAAAAAAACTACTGGGAACTTCTTCTGCCAGAAAAGTGTATACATGTAAAAATGTAAATACAACACGCCATTTTAAAACCCACGCATAAATAAGAAATCAGAAAATAACTTCCAACTGCCAAGATAATAAGCAGCACCAATCACTTCAATATATTTTCTATACTGGATAGACATAAATACCAGCCTCCATGTAGTTAGACCGGGATCAGCCGGATATTCGTGAACGGCCAACGTCGCGGCTTGTGCGTGAGTGGTACACCGATTGTTGTACAACGATTACGTAAATGCTATTGTAAGTACCTACCTACTAAAATTACGTATAGATACCAAAAAGTAAAATCCTCATTCGAACATTTATATTGTTCTTCGGGCAAATTTAATTTAATTTAGATACTTTCGTATAAAGTTAATTTAAAGTTAACACGTTAATTTTAATAAAAAAAAAAAAAAAAAAACTTATTAAGTTAAAAGTTAATCTGTAAAAAAAAGTAACGCGTTAAGTAACTTAATTAAAATTAACTTAACTTTTTGACTTAATTTTAACTTTTAACTCGTTAATGCCCAGCCTTGGTCATTACAAAAGTCAAGCGTTGTCAGACTAGGCCGAGTTTCCATTTAATTATATTAGGTATGTATTAAATTTACATTTTAAAATCTGTATTGATATTTCTCTTGGTTTCAAGAGCCCACGTGCGGCTCACCGGCCACCACAGTTTGGCCGCCTCCGGTATATACTGTAGTGCGCGCATAACGCCCCGTGATTATATAAATACTTGCGGGAATTTTGAATTTCCCGAAATTATTTTTCATAAATCGTCACACGATATTATGGAAAACAACCCGTCGTCTTGTAATTAAAATGATATATACCGAACGTTGAATTCGCAAACACACTTCCATACACACCCCCACACGTATTATAATATAAAATGTCGATTAAATTATGTATTTATATTGCGTTATGCACGTCAAAACGATACAGGTTTAAACGTATATACATATATGTATATACTTTTGTTTAATATACACACACTGTGTGTGTATATATATATGAGCCGTTTGTCACGACTTGAACATTGTTGAGGATTAACAAAGGGATTACTGTACACGGGCCGCGAACGCGAATGTTTGAACGGCTCGTTTTAAGGCGATTAACGGTCCTAAGAACGCGATTAATATAAATAAACTACACGACGTATATATAAATGCACGCGAGTATCATGCATATATAAGTAATTTTTGGCGAGAGAAAATATATTATGCAAGCGAAAAAGAACTATAATATGACACAGTAGTAGCAGTAGTAGTAGTAGTAGTGATCCCACGACGGTTTGTATGCATTTTTCGATTTTTCGATTTTTTAAAAAACGTCTATACAACAATTTAAGACGATGAAATAGCTAGTACAAAGGTCGCCGACCGATTTCGCGTGTCCAAACACGCTTTTTCCCCCTCATTCCCCAAAACCCGTATTGTTTGCAGTTTATTTCAATATCCCGTTTTGCGGCCCGCGAACAGTGACGTGTTATACAGCGTTCGAAGAATAGATACGAAATTCGACGAAAATTAAACTCCTGTAACGTACGACACCTATCGATCGGCAACGCGGACGAATGATACACCGCGCGGTTTATTATTATTATTATTAGGTAGGTATTATTATTTATTACTATTTTCGGTGATAATAGTTTTGACCGTACGTGATTATCTAAACATAGACATTTAAATAATCGAATTACGAGCAATATTAAAAATACGAATTTCAAACAGTGCGAACGCGAACAAGTGTAATAAGTTTTCCGGTTAATAAATACCTATAAAAATGACAAATATTCAATCTGACTGGTATAATAATTTGCTATAGCCCATAAGATCTTATAGATTTTTATTTTTGAATTATTTTTTCATTATTATATAATTACCTAAACTATTTTTTTCTTTTTACGAATTTATATTATGTTATTATGGTTTTAATATAACTTAATTAATAAATAAAAAATAAACAAATATAACCAATGTATTTATTCTAAATGAGCGGTGTTTTCATTATTCATGTATTACAATCGGTGTACATATAGGTGTCCTTACGATTTTTGGTGATTTCTATTTATCATATTTTAGGACAATAACCAAAATACAGTGTGTAAATTAGAGTTATTCTTACCTAAATATGAATTAATTAACGTCTAATCATTTTGACTTAAATAATTATAAATAGTAAATTTTGTAAACGTTTTGGGAAAATTATTTACATATATATTTTTCATCACAAGATTGTATACTAAATTATAATAATATACAATGATTTAATTAAACTAACTTGAATGATAAGCTTGATAAAATTAATGTATAATATGCCTACGCACGTTTATATAAAACAGTTAATGGATATATGTATTTGTTTTGTTTGATTAACAAAATAGAACAGATTTATATATTATAATATAAATTATTAACTTTCCTTCTATTTAGTGAACTATTAATATACCTATTAATTTATGATTCAATTTTCATAACGTGATTATTGATAAAATTGTGTAATTGAATCGTTCTCATCCATTATATTACGTACCTACTTATTTATTTATTTTTTTAATTGGGTATATTATTACTAGGGCTTTAATTTTAATGCCATATAAATGTCAAAAATACTCTACAATTTTTTTATAATTATAATTAAATTTTTATTTTAAAAATAAAATAATAAGAAAATATTTAAGTATTTAACAAAATATGTGTATAATATTATTTAATTAAATTTCGTTTAAAAAAAATGAGTTACCCGTGTGATTCAATTTAAAAGTGTAGAAATTAAAAAATACATATAAGCCTATTTCATTTAGATGAAATTGATTTGTATTACCTACCTTTGATATCCAAAACATTACATTGTACAATAAGAGCTTCTTTAGTATTATGAAATTTAAGTGAATGACGGTTATAGGCTAATACGTTTTTATAGACTGAAAATTACCTCTCCATATCAACTGAGTTGATTGAAGCATAATTGAAAATGTTTTGTCGTTCACTGTCATGTCTGCTGAAATATTATCTTGTGGTTTATTATATTTTCCTTCTTCTAATATTTGAGATATATTTTATATTATTTTAAAGCCCCTATTTTTTTTATTAAAACGTAGTCAAATTTTAAATTTACAGTTTTTAAAATTTGACTTGGTGATTTTTTTTTTATTATATTTTTAAACGATTCGAATAGACTCTACTAGAGCTAATCGGTGGTTGTGACATTAAGATAAATTTTAGAATTATGTATTAAAGAGATTTATATAGAATTAAATAATGCCCTAAAACGTCAAAAACCTCAAAAATGCAAAAAAAAAAAAACCCAAAAAAAGTTTCGTTATTTGAATAGTGTGCACTTTAAACGTACTTATATCTTGGAAAGCATCATGTCAAGCGTTCCAAAAAAAAAATATATTACAAATGCATCGAAATCCGAGCCCTAATTATTACATATGATATGAGAACAACAACATTATATTTTTTGTGGGATTTGGACAATCGACCGACAACCAATCGACCGACAAGACAATCGACCGACAACCATTCGACCGACAAGGACAATCGGCCGACAAGAACAATCGACCGACAGGAATTAATAAATAAATAAAGAAGATTAATACCGACATAAAATTATAATTTTATTTCATTAAATAGAACATATGAGTACATTAGAATATTACGAGTTGTGTACTGCGAAGGGTGCAGAGTTTAAACCCAGGTGGTATTCACGCTGTTTTTTTAAATTTTTTTTTTTTTCAAGTAAGTTAATGATAACATATATAACAATACATAGTTGTTTTAACCAGTAAGTTATTGTAGTAATATAGTAATTTTAACTAAAAATAGGTGACTAAACTTTTTTGGTTATTTTGACTTTGAACAGAGCTGTCCCATATGTAGCTCCAGTTTTTAGTTAAATCAACTTTAAAATCAGTTAATTTAACTTTTCTATTTTTTCCGTGTAGTATATATTTATGTGGTAATAATATACAAAATATTTTAATGTACTCATATGTTTTATTTAACGAAACAAAATTATAATTTTATGTCGGTTAATATTCCTGTCGGTCGATTGTCCTTGTCGGTCGATTGTCCTGTCGGTCGATTGGTTGTCGGTCGATTGTCCCAGACCCATTTTTTGTATGTATGATTACAAAGTAAATTAGTTAAAAATTATATTTTAGGTCGAAAATTACCGAAACTGTACATGAAATTATTTATATTTTATTTTAGATTTTTTCGATCACTGTATATGTATATGTATAATATATTTACATTTCAAAATCTCACAAAACTGTACGGATATAATATTTATACGATCCCGCGCGAAAGATATTTATATATTTCGTGAAACGGCATAATATTTCCGTTTTTTTTTTCCATTTAATCTTCATCTTTGCATTAGTATAGTTCACAGCACGATATTTAATGGCAATTTTTAAAAAAAATGTACTTCGAAAAGAATTTATTATGAATAATGTAGTATATTATACAAATTTTAATGAACATGATTTTTTTTTTTTTTATTGAACAGTGCATTTTAACGGAAATTCAAAGCTCACAGAAACGAACGAAAGTTTCTCTTAAATAGTATTCGAGACAAACTTCGTATGTAGCAATGTCCTATTTGCTACGACATCAATTTTCTATTACCTGTCTCCATCTTCCTATTTCTCTCTTACTATATATTTCCTCGTCAAACGACTTTTAATACAAATCTTTCAGGACTGCAATGTCACGGTCCAAGAAATCGGCTACGTGTTCAACTATGTACTGATCGAATAATTTTAACGAAATCACGTACAATTAACGACAACTGCACTAGTAATAAATGTAACGCTTTTAGAATCAGAAAATACGTGTTATTGGAATCCGGAAAAATGACGAGTTATTTAAAAAAAAAATAAAAAATAAAATAATATTAATAATAATACGTTTGTTTCAAGTTGCAGTATACGATATAATATTTGTCAAATGTCGAAATATTAAACAATAAGTATGTGACTGTTTTTTTTTAGAAATAAAAAAAAAAACATTTATTATTTAACACGCATCATCAAAGTCTTGCAGATTGACTCGTCACCGCCCAGATGAAATCGCAGTAGGCACCTACTGCAGGTCATAGAAAGCTGACATATTCCTTTAATAATACATATACGCCCGTTAAGAAAAGATTCGTGTACATTTCATCGATTAAAAATCGCACAGAGTGGTACTTTTAATTGTAGTGTTAGAAAACTCAATCCTGTCCCTTTGCACCACTGCCGCTTAAATCACAAATATTGATAGTTTCAAAAAATAAGAAACAAAAAATTTGGTATAAGATGGTATTTAAACGAGTAGTTATAGGTATATTGTGTAGTCTATAACGTGTTTTAGCTCAACATAAATTTTTTAAATAGATTGAAAAAAATCTATTACAATTTATGGTAAAAGAACGAACGGATAAAGTCAACATCACTATAGTGGTTTACTGTAATATATCATACAATACGTTAAACATCATTTAATAAAAAAAAAAATATATTTATATGTATTTTTTTACAATCGTTATCGTGTGTTACATTGAAATCCGATCAGAATCATTTGATCGAATTATTATAAAATTTATATTTAAATATCATACTTTTTATCGGTTTATATATAGTTTCTTTAAAAATAAATGTATCCTGTATGTGTATATAGTATCCTACCCGACGAGTGAAGTGCTTCCAATTCCCATCTACAGCTATTCACGGAAATTATTTACTAAGTTAAAATTCGTAAACATATAGAATATTTTTTTAAGGTTTTTTTTTTTTTTTTATATCCTTGCATTATATTGAAAAATTATAAAAAAAATTTTAGATCTTGACGCGTTAAACAACGTTTATTATTATTTTTTACTTAAAATATAACAACTATTATTCAGTATCTATATATTTGATAATAATATCCACATGCGTTTAAAGTTTAAAAGTTCAGTGTATACTGCGTATATATACACTATATAGTACCGAAACACGTATAATATTAAAATAACAATTTCGTTTTCATTATTTATTTTTTTCTTTTCACTTGGATATCGTGTTTAATAAATTATATCAATATATATATATATATGTATATATACAGAGAGAGAGAGAGAGAGTGTAGAATAGAAATTTTTATTTAATACGTGCATTTTTGATTGAGTTTTTCATTTTAATCGCGCGAAAAATAATACAATAAGTACCTATAATTGAATAATTATAAAAGAAGTGCAAAATTGTTTTAGAAAAAAACATACAGCAGGTACAGAGTATATTCTATATTTAATTTAAATGAAACAGAATTGAAAACAAGTGTACATATTATACATATTATTATAATCTCGATATGAATAAATAACAAAAATACTTGGTTAAAATTACGATAATATATAAAAATATATATATTTATAATGAACGTTGTATCTAACGTTTTTTTTTTTATTTTTATGCGGACCAGACATATACAATACTATATATATATAATATCGTATTGGTATTATTGGCTATAATATATTATACTATTATATATATAATACAGACAAGAGGAATAGAAATGGCGGAAAACGCGAACAGAGATAAGAAACTTTTGCGCCTTCCTCGATCTACACCACATTTCTAAACTTTAAATTATTATAATCAGTGAACCATTTACCCGATATTAGATTTATGTATGTATTTTACGCAACTTTATACCGTTTAGGGATATTTTATAGATTTCCGCGTTATTTATACGAATCTCGTTTAGGTACACCTATATAATATATTACATATATATATATATATATATAGAGATCTTCATTGAAGCGATTGGTATATGGAAGCGTATAATATAGAATTAACAAAGCAATAAATAAACAATTTTATTTATATAGTAAATTTAACTTAGAGAATATGACCATATAGTGTTTATATGTTATTAATAGAGCCCGAATGTTGAGGCACCAAAGACACGAAAAAATTCAATTTATAATCCAAACACATAAATAAATACGTTTAAAATTTTTTAAACTACTTAAATTTATATATGGCGTTAGGTATACGCATTATATTTGTACGACATATTTTATATTTCTTATTTGCAGCTCCTTTCGAACTTTTTACGGTGTCATTTGCATCATTTTTAAAACTAAGATGTACGCTCAACTCGTAAATATTGTACCTAATTGAAAATATATTTTACGTGAAATAATATTACAAAAATAATAATTATAGTAAACTCGTAATTTTTCTGCCAATTATTGAAAAGTAGTTTAAAAAATGATCTTAAATTACACGAAAAACATTAAAATGTCAAAAAATGCTAAACAAATTATGGTTTTTAATTCGTGTGTTATTGAATAAGACTTTTATCTAGAAAAGAACATAAGACGTTCTAAAAAAAATGCAATAGTCATTAACATCCGGGCCTAGTTATTAATATAGTAGTAGTTAGTTGAACCATTCTGATCTCCGGAAATTTTCTAAAGAAATTTCCAAAAAAAAAGTTTTTAATTTCTTTTTATTTACATTAATTTGTTGTGATAAAAGAACTTCACTACGAGTGCCATATCTCTAATAAAATAATGGATTTCTTGAATTTTTTAAATTCTTTAATGTTAATTATATTCGTTGATATTCTTTACACGAATAGATAAGCGAGTAACGTTGAAATTCAAGTGTTTAATTAGAGAGTTCAAGTAAATGACCAATTAAACTTGAAACTGATTAATATATATTATATATTAATTCGTATAGTCGTATATAAATATATATAAGCACATTTTAATAATATTATTATATTATATTATAATTTTAATAATTTTCGGAATTTTCAAGTCTTTATTTTAAACAAATTATTTAAAATACTATTATAATGTTGTGAATGTTATTGTTAAATTTGAGTTTTATTTAATTAGAAAGATAAAATAAACAACTTAAAAAATGTTTACCTATTTAAAATTAATATAATACGTGTTAGGTATAAAATATTATTATATAAAATTGTTTGATATTTAGTGTTACGAATTCAACCATATTTTAAAACTTTTAGTTTGAAGTTGAAATTTATAGTTCAAACTGTTACCTACTTAACTATAAGAAAACTATAATCACTTTTTACTTCTAAATTTGCCTTAACTTCATTAAATACTTGTTTATTTTTTGAAAATCATTTTGTGGTTACTGGTAAAGCCCATAACAATATATACGTTACGTTTTCATAATGTTTAAGTATATTTAAGACTTTATAATTTTGATTCAATGAAAATGTGATGTTTGCTCATAATATGTTTAATAGTAGGTACCTTTTGGTAATAGTATATCATATTTTGTACTATTATACATATAAGCGTACAAATGACATGGTAAACACAATATTTTTAAATTATAATTTAAATTTTGAAACTAAATAGGTAGTAAAAAAACGAATAAATAAAATTATATATAAAAAAAAAAAATAATAACATAATAGGTTTGATTAATTCGAAGTCCTTTCATTTTTCCGTTGCACATTAAATTAGGAACACCATAAAAAGCACACAAAAAAAAACAAGAATAATAATGACAAAATAAATACGACCTTTTGGATTTGCGAGCACGAAATGAGCTAATAAATGTGTTCATTCAAATTATACTTAAGTAGTTACATTATAATAAATTTTCATTTAGTTTTTCGTATTTTACCGATGTAGTATTTTGATTTGTTGAAGGTTTTATTGAAAATTATGAATAACACAATTGTTTAACTTTCTACAAATTGTTTAAAACATATTTTGTTCGATTTTATTTATTATTAAACAGTAGCACTATAATCATCGGGAAAGGATTAAAATACTATATTTTCATGTTATATAATAATATTCTCGAATAACGATTGACATTATACGAAATATTTCAACGAAACTGTAAAAAATGCATTAAGTAAATGTATCCATAAAAATACTATAATTTTACTTCATATGTAGGTAGTAACTTATACGTATTTACTATTTACGAATTATATAAAATACGACCCGACGAAATTACGATTATACCTATTATCACGAACATATAAAATATCCGATCGATTTTGTCCATTAGACCAAACTAGATTATATATTTATATTTGTTATATGAACACTGAACATAATATATATATTATAATATAATACAATTAATTTGGTTTTAAGTAAAAAATCAGCTTTCGTCTTTCGGAGATATAAAAAAAAAAATTGTTAAAAAAATAATAAATAATAAAGTGATTAGGAGGAGGTAAAATATGGGTAAGTACATTTTATAAATTTTATATAAGATACGAAATATACATTGATTATTTTACTTTAAATCTGAATAACGATGTTTATATTTTATTAATATATTTTTTTATTTTACATTATATTTTAAATAGAAATAAAAAGGCTTTTACAATCGAGAAAAAATAACTATGACACTTTAAATTATTTAAGTAGGCAAATATTAGATTATTTTAATACCAAATAAATTAATTTTTTAGTAGATACATTTAATGAAACTTGAAAATTTCAAAATTTAATTTGCAATCCTATTTTAATGTTTATATAAAACAAATATATTATTGTATGATTTTAATTGACTGTAGGTGCATATAGTGCCATAATTTGTGATTTTAGTTCCAAATTTTAGTTGATCCAGACCATACGTATTAGAAATTATACGTATATAATATCTAAATATTATAAGAAGTAATAATTTATTGTAGTATTGATATCACAAATGGTTATGAATTTACAGATTTATGAATTTGGTTCAGATTACGTTAAATTTTAAACGTGACACTATTATTGTATACTTAGACACTAAAAACTCCATCTTGATATCATTGGTCCACTTTAATAGCAAAATATGATATCAACACCAAATTCTAATGCAAAATTTATATCTGAGATAACTATAACCTACATTATTTATAGGTACTATCATAGGAATTAATCAAATATCTATTTCGAATCTTTAACTCCCAACAAATTGTTGGCTTTGAGTTAGAATAATTGTAAATTAAAAATTTTTTTTTTAATCATAAATTTTTTTAACCGTTTTATTAACATTATTCAAAATAAAATATATTTCGAACATAACACGATAGCTATTAGCATTTAAAATAGTAAAGATAATACAACAAATCTATTTTGTATACCACACGAAAAAAATATTACGAAATTGTATTACTAAATACGGGATTTTGAATAGTTTTAAAATAAAACCAAAAAGATAAAATAAAATCCTTTCCCAACACAATAAATATAATATATAATTTGATAATATATGAAAATATATGAAAAAATAATATTGACGATGCGCAGTTGTTTTTTTTTTCAATCACATTAGTCTATAGTATTTTTAACAAAAGCATATATTTAGTTATATGTACTAGACATTGATAAATTAATAATTTATCGGTAGTACTAATAACATTTTTCGTTTATTATGTGAATGATATTAGTCTTAATATTATTAAATTATTCAAAAATATGTAATAATGTTTCAAAGTCAAACAATATATAAATATATGTATATAAGCTCTACGAAATTAAAAAAAGTCAAAACAGCGTGATAATTTATACATGCAAATATATAGACACTATTTATATTAATTTTTATAGAGATTAATTACTATCAACGCATTTAAAATGTAAGCAACAAATGAGGACGAGTGGAGGTCATACAAGAAACTGTATGAAATTGTTTATTCAAAACGGATCCCAATAGATTAGATTGTAGAAATAGGAAATTGAAGACGAATTGATAATAACCCGGGTTTCAATTATTCATGGAATACTGACGGTTATAATGAAAATAATATGATAATGAAAACATTAATGAATAATTGATAAGAGTTAAAAATAAAATTGTTTAAAAATATCCACAAAAAGATTCTTAAAATATTGTGTACTTTTGTGTGTGGACACTTTCTATACTATAGTTCCGTATATAAACCCCAAATGATTATAAAATAACAATTTAAATCGTATATTATAATATTGTTGTATGGTTTTTTAATAATTTAATTAGTTTTACGTAAATTTGTTTTATTTAGTAAAAAGTATCACGAAGTGAAAATAATGCCTATATTATGATGATTTAGATAGAATACTTTTTTTTCAAAAATGTATTTACTCACTGAATTTAGTAAAATGCGTTAATATCACTAATATACAATACTTATTATTCTCAATGTTGTGCGGATATATTATAGTTTTTGGTCTTTTCTTTTTCAGCAACACTCGTCATTATCAACATTGATAACGACCAAAATCATTTCGGATAATAGTCAGTTCCGCCGAGTTCGGAGACGAAGCACAAAAAAATACCAACGAAACCCGGTGCACACCGAGTGCAATAGCTGGTGTAAGCACATTGATTACGTTAAATACGGGTTTTTGAATTTTTTTCTTAAAGGGTTAAATTATTTTATCACTGTACAGAAACTGAGATACGCGTATAATGGTATTTTCAAGAGTTAACGTGACTATTTCTCGGAGTTTGGCAATACAATAGGGAGTTTTTGCACAACAGACGCAAAATGGTACGGTAATTATAACGTTAGGTTAAACTAGACGTTAAAATCTTTAGCGTAATACATGAAATTTTGGTTTTTGCATTGTCGTATATACTCGTGTATGATATTTAGAACGAAATGAAATCATTTCATTTTCTTATCAAAATATGTGATTTAATATACACATTATACATAGATAATAAAGAATATATAGGCCATTCCTATATGCATTTCACGTATGGTGTCGCGGTCCGAGAGCTGATATATCGCTGTCTCATAAAGGTGCCTTATACCACAACGGTTACTACGGTTACTGGTCAGGTTAATCATTTATATCATCATGTGGTAATATTAAAATCTATGACGTTATATGAATATTATCACGAACCAAGATAGTATGGACTGGAAATGAGAAGGAAGGCGGATGGTAGTGGTACGATTACATTTTGTCACGTTGAATTAATAAGTGGGGGAATCTAAGCGATAATCTATCATACGATCCTAGCGAACATATGCCATATACCACACATACGTAGCATGTAGTCTGCGTATGAATATGTCGTCAAAAGTATAAATACTAGTCGGCGTTTTAATCGCATAGATTCCCCCCATCTTGATATTTACCATAACAATTTGTCCGTGGTGTCCAGTCCATACTATCTTAGTTCGTCATATTACGAACAACTGTATTTCTCTCGTGTTATTGTTTATCATAGAAGTAAAAATTTGTTCATGGAATAAAAAAAAAAAACAAGCACCTTGAGTCGGTTTTCGGGAACGTGAGATAAGACAACATGGCCTATCCGTTCTTTATTAGTAGGTATATATAAATAGATATTGATTTTCTTTAACATCTATCTTATATAATAACCGATCAGCAGGAACGATAAATCACTTTATCGTAGGTACCCGGTAAATGATTAAGAATAACCGTACCCGATTTTCGGAGCGCACATATTTTTGAAAATAACGTTAGCGGGGAGGGGGGGCTTTACGGTATTTTTAACCGGTGTTGCACAAAAACTGTCCAAACAATAAATGTTTGGCGAAATAATAAGAAAGGTGGATATAAATAATATCATATTATATTGTATAGGTATTATATAGGGCTTGCCTGCATTGTTTGCGAGATATCAGTTCGACGCAGTGTAGACATTTGTTTTTATAAAGTTTTATTATTAATAGAAAAAAAAAAAATAAAAATAAATCGTTTGTTTAAAATTGGTCCTTGCCGACAAAACGGATGGGTGGCCGACGAAACGGCAGTTTTAAAATAGTAGGATAAAACGTAACGTATATATACGCGCTGTAAATAAAACAAAGATTTATCGTTTTCCGAACGGTGTCTTTCCCGTATCGTCTACGTAGGCTGCAGTTTACTATTATTATTTGGCCATCTATAATATTATTATAGGTATTTCCGTCGTTGGTGGTATTTCGTTTGTTTTCTACGACCCCCTCCACACACACACACACACACACACACACACATATATATATATATATATATACTATACCGTGTACAATACATACACGATACACGAACGTACGAGAAAAACAATACGAAAATTTCGGAAATTATTACCGCCGGTGGATTACCGGTAACACATCCCACAGGAAATCAGTAAGAAGAAAACAAACGGCCGGTTTATGACGGCGGGCAAGGCCGAGCTATTCCTTGTTATTATGTAGTCTTAGGGTCTATGGCCGGTCCGATAAATATATATATACATACACACACGTGTTTGTGTATTTCATTCGGATTTTCTACATAAAATATCGTATAATATCGTTTAACCGCCGTTCAGTGTTACACAACGAATACACTGTATACGAATCGATACCCGACCTAACCAACACTATTCGTTTATAAATAATCAATCGGAACAAATTATAACGTCTGTAACGAATCAAGGAAAAGAAAAAAACAAATAAACGACATATTTCCGTCGACAACGACACAATACTATGCGCGATTCGATCGGATAGAGTCCGCGGCACGTCGTCACCAGAGTCCGTTACTTGGCGGAGTCCAAGGCGAGGGTCGCTTGGTATTCTATGCAATTCATTTTACCCGGACTAGATTATTTCAGCAGTTTTGCCGGGCCGAAACGTTTCCGTTCTACCGTCCCGTTTGTATACGATCGGCACATGTCGGTCGATGCGGTGGTTTTTCGAATCATGGAGCGCGTACCTGTTGTTAAGCACTCTCTCAACATTAACTTGACATTTAGGGATCTTCTGAGCGCGTTTCATCATTGACGTACCACGGTGCTCTAGTAATCGTCACGATCACCACTCTGACGCGAAGATGACTGAATTCATTGAACATGGGGTACACCACGGCTATGATTCCACGGGCTTTGTTGTAGGAATTGGTGATGTGTTTACTAAAAGTGAGTCTGCATTTCAAAGTTACTCATAAATATTTAACCGAATTACTCCAGATGATTTTGTGGGCCATTTTTTTCTCAGTTGGACGTAGATTTGTCTCTCAATAGAATTGCAACCGTTTTGTTGAGTTTCATCGTAATTCTTCACTCTTTTAACCATTTTGAAATCTCAGTCAGGTGCTCTTGTATTAGTTGTACCTACTGCATACCATTTCCACCAACTCGTACATGAAAACATGGTGTGAACAGTTAATGAATTGGGTTTATTTACTGAGAATGGAATGCCATTGATGTGGGTAGTGGAGCGAGTTGAAAAAATATACGAGACCTGTGGGACTCCTGCAGGGATCGAGTGAGGTGTAGAGAGAGAGTCCACGACATGTACTCTGAAACTTTTGTTTACGAGAAAGGATTTGACCAAGTCGACAAGATAAATTGGTATATTCATTTGGAGCCTTTTGGCTATAATTTCGTGGTGCCAGACTTTGTAAAATGCTTTCTCGAAATCAAAAAAGATAGCAGCTTTTCTTTCATTTCTTTTAAAGATTACTAATTCATCAACTAGTTTTGATAAATTGAATAGTCATCGAATGTCCCTGTCTGAAGGCAAATTGCTCAGGTCTGATTGCATTAGCAAATGATTTATTTAACCTGGTATGGATTAAAGTCTATAAAAATTTGACTTTGTGTTTAATAAGGAAATTGGTCTGTGGTCAATCTTGATCAGTTTATGATTCAACGTGAAATTGTCTTCGTGTATTAAGCTGCTTATTGTCACGATTGTATAATGTGGACGCGTCCTACTTACACACTAGACACATGCGTCCGCGTACTGGTATTATACTATCTATTGAGGATGATTGCCTACCATTTTTGTTTTGTGGCTTTTGTTATTTTTATATAAAGCATGAAAGTGTTATAATATATAGGCACTTCGTTTGATACTTGGATAATGAACAATTTGTTGTCAAACATTTTACGTTCTTAAATAATTTGAACGCAAGATAACTTAACAGTCAACAGATAAATAACGAATTAACGTACAATAAATGCGGCTTACGAATCACCCATGTGTACATACATAACGGAAATTCATTAAAAATGTATTGGGAATATATTATTATCTCGTTACATTAAAAGTTAACATTATAAAACGAATAACTTGATATAATAAAATTAATTTAAAAATAACTTGATTTTAAAATTTGACTGGAATTTTTTAACTCGTTGATGCCCACACGTCTATAATGAATTTCTCCAAAAATTATATAGTTGTGGAAAGTGAATGAAATTTAATTCCTTGTAAAATGTAAAAGTTTAAATTTATTAATGACTTTAAATTAACGTTACTATATATTATTTTCAATTTAAACGTATACTATTTG
This sequence comes from Pemphigus obesinymphae, assembly GCA_025469235.1. NCBI lineage: Eukaryota > Metazoa > Arthropoda > Insecta > Hemiptera > Aphididae > Pemphigus > Pemphigus obesinymphae. Next base: position 28,833 of record JAIPRL010005812.1, read on the forward strand.
TTTTACTTTATAAATAAAACGCAAAGACTGTAATGATATACCTAATATAATATTTAAATACCTACCTACCTATATTATGTATGATAATTATATAAATAATTAAAGCATAACATGAAATGCATTATATTTAATCATAACCCTAGAATTAAGAATTTCCAAATACATTTTTTTTTTACATAGAACGTTTCTTGTATTTCTTTCTGAGTCGATTTATTCTTGAATTTCTTTAATTAAATTATCATTAAAAAAAATAACGGATATGAACATGTTATAAAATATGTAATATTAGTGTTCAATTTAAACTTAAAATGGTTCTTCTTAACAGTTTATTATTTTGCACACACCTTTTCATTCTGTTGCAACGTATATGTTGATCGTATATATGTTTAACTATAATTTCTTAAAAAGGTGTGGCAGAGAGAACTTTTCATTTTGGGGGTTAAATAAAAACTAAAGATAGAATACTTATTTTTTTCTTTAAAAATTATATCATTCGAAGGGCAGCCTATATTATCATTATACTGATTAGCTCTATTTGTTTCTATGGCTTTTAAAATGATACGGATGACACCAGACTACCGCCAGATTTGGTTGAAATACTTTTTTAAACTTCCAAAAAAAAGTATTCATAATATGTTTGGGACTACTATTAAGTTATATTAATAGTAGTCCCAAAGTATTTGGAATATTAAAAAAAAATATTCCAATTATTTTTAGAATATTTTATCTTATCTATTCCTATTAAATGAAAAGAAAAAATATATTAAATAGTAATTATATTATTAATTAATACAATATAAAAAGTTATATTATATTTAAAGTAATTTATTTAAATCTGTTTTCGTCAAACCCTAATGTAAATTGTTCAAATTGTTTTAGATTCTGAGTGAACGAATCACATTGAGGTTTGACGGAAAAATATAATAACATTATACACATACATTTTTAATATAAAATGGGAACCTTAGAAGTTTTTTTTTTAAAAAGAACTAAATATTTTAAAAGTTATTTAATATACCTACTGGATTGAATACTTACAAAAATACATTTTTAAAAAGTATTCTGAAATTAGTATTCCAAATAATGTATTCGGAATATTATCCAAATCTGCGAATCTCATACATACATAGAAATCTGTAGTTATTCCAACACCAACGAGTGTTATTGTTATACACATTTGCACGTCGTTTTCGCGCTAAGGCTGTTTTGCCGTTGTTATAACTTTTATTCGTTTTTATAAATTGACTTTTTATAGAACTCTAATATTCAATACAGTTAGTAGTTGAAATAACACCAACGAATTTCAAAGTAACTAATAATGTTCGTTTTAATTGAGAAAACAATATTATTCATATTAAAATTTATTTGATGCTAAAATACATTATTGGAGT
>JAIPRL010005813.1:0-30217 GCA_025469235.1 Pemphigus obesinymphae
CCACAAAGCAAGTCAAGTCAGTTGTGCGATGGATTTGTGTACCGGAGTGAAAATTTGCTGGGCGACTGTGTTGAAAAGCGTCGAAGAAATTGTTGGGCGATGGACCAATATCCCTTCGATTCTCGAATTTACAAATGCCACCTCCACTAAACTCTAACAGTCGATCACTTCGTCCCCCTTCCCACACATCAAGTCAATCTCAACCCGCCCCGGCCTACTCAACGGCCACAAAAGAAACCGTCCTCTCAAATTTCTAAAATTCTAAAACCATAAATTTACCCCCTTACCACCTCACAACTTCTTAAACATCCGACCCTCTGGAAGAAGCACAAGCTTGATACAGAGTACCCCCCCCCCCACAAAGCAAGTCAAGTCAACATTGCCGGTTAACTTATTTGACGTTGGTGAGGTGCGTCACGCCCAGCACCCCAACTTCAAAATTTTGACTCGGGACTTCCGTAGGACTGTATTATTTATTTTGTAACTTTTAGTAACCGTAAATACTTTTTTTTGTAACCTAACTCAAACTTTGATTAACTTTGAACTAACTCCAATTTTTAGTTTCCGGGTAACAGAGTGACGTCACTCCAACACCCCAGTACCCTTAAAAACTAAAATTGGAACTCGGAATTTCAAAAGTATAATGATAGAAAATTTTCGAGTTATCGATTTTTCAAAATCAATGTGCATTGTAACATCATAATATTAGCCGCACAGCAAATATTAATATTAAATCGCTTGTGTTGGTTTACTCTTGATGTTCTATGTTGAAAATTCCAAATGTTATTATGATATTATATGCACATGTAAAATACATTTCATTTACCTATATTTTTCTTTTTCAATAGGTATTTAATAACTTTTATTTCTTCGTTGTCCACCCTAGTCCTATATTTTCACTGAACTCTATCTCTCGCATCTTCTTCAATTACCCTCAACTTCTTCATATCACTCACCATCACATTCTCTACCTCTTTTCAGTCTTTCTTTTCCTTCCTTTCCATTAACACACATTTCCTTTACTAATCTTACTGCCTCAGTCTCTTCTCTCCTTATTACCTAACCTAGCCATTCGAAACTACTCTTATATACTATCTCTTATATACGCATTTCTTATTTTGTCCTCTCTCGTCACTCCACTCATCCACTATCTTATCAAATTTACCTTTTAACCTAATTATTACCTAAGATTTATTAAATAAAAATTTTCTTTACATTCTTTAATATTTTATGTTTTTAATATTATACTGCATATTTTGATTTTATAAGAAATCGATATTTTGATTTTGATTTTTAACTGCAGTAGGTATACTGAAAAAAAAAAAATCGATTTTGAAACCGGTTTCAAGTTTAAATTTTTTTGCAGCTTGTACTTATATAATATATTATCGCCTTTACACTTTTTTAAAACAATGATATATAATAAAATTCACGATAAAACTATATTGGAAAAAATATTTTTAATCATTATATTGTAATTTATAATGTAATTAAAGGAATGTTGTGTAATTGATTTTAATTTTAAAGTTTTAAATTTATATGAAATATTTGATTTAATTTCAATATGATTATTGTTATAGATTTTTTAGTATATTAGTACTAAATAGTGAATAGCATTAAAATACCTAATATTAATTTCTTATGTAAATAAAATAGAAATAAATTTCCGATTTTACCATCTTAAAATCAATGTGTAGATATAATATAGATAAAATATTTTTTGTATTTTATCGAAAAGAATATATGATGACGTAATTTTTGCATTCTATTTTGGATATTATATAGTTATAGGAGATTATGTCGATTTCTATACTATAATAATAGTCGCGAATGTATAGTCGTAGTAGTTGTAAGCCGTCCCTTAAGTCACGTTTCAAAAATATCATGAGTATAATAACTTATATCTTTCATGATTTCGTTTCACGCATATTATAAATTAATGCTATTAACATTAATACATTATTATTTTCAAAATAAGAATTCAAAATATCATTAACACATAAAAAAATAATGCTCTTTCAAAATTATTTTATTCAAGGATTTATTAATTGACCCATATTCTTTTACAGTAGAATATACTTAGAGATAGAGTTTAATTGTGGAATTATTTTAAATAGATTGATGTAAAACAATATATATATTTTTCTATTTTATAATGTTTAAAATAGAATTATATCATTTATTATTTTGCAAAAAATAAATAAAAATTGAATAACCGATGTTCTATTTTAAAATCCATAATGGACTAAAAATATACATTTTATATTAAAAAATTCGAATTTAAGAAATTATACATACTTTCATGCCATTGTATATAATTTTTAATCGCAAATCTAATCGCTGACGGGACAATGACCACGCGCACGTTATTAAATGTAATATTCGTACTATTGAGATTAGTTGATAACTTGTCGGGTCGACAAATACTTATATTATTAAAAACATTACGTCATAATATTTATTATACGACAACATAAAACAACATGGATTCAAAACGAATTCGATGTTATCGTAGTGACTAAAGTCGTAAAGACGAAAGTCGTCAAGTGTAATGTTATTTTGATAATATCGAGTTATTTATAGAAAGTATCATTTATTTTGAATTGATACGAATTAATAAGATATATGTTTTAATGAATTTATGATAATATATAGATTAAATTAAATTGCATTTTTTTAAATAATCTAACCGTTTTGGTCTAATCTACTTTACTAAAACCACTAACTGATTTACTTACCTAGCTAAATTAATCTATTATATTAGATGTATAATATATTGTATTTAGATATTGTACATTTATCTCTCAGAGAAATATATAAGAGTATATTTAAAACATTTAAACTCGAATTCCCGAATAGCTTTCCAAATACTGTATTTTCAAATCTTTAGTTGAATTCGTATTTTTATACTTTTTTTATATTTTTACAAAAAGGCTGCACTTATTATTACCGACGGGCGATGAATTGATAGACCAATCCGTATCTTCTTAACCAATTTTTGGATCACATTAATTGTATAATAACTTATTATTTATTTTTTTTTAAAAAAAAAAAGATGAACTAACAGCTTAACTAAATATATGACAATTGATTGAAAATTGATATTTGTGAAATCAAAATCGTGAATATTTCATCATATTTCTAGTTTTCTGTCTAAATCAGCCCGGGAATTAAACCGATTTATGTCTACGTGGCTGAATATCATTTTAAAGTTTTATCTTTACTTTCTTGTGTGATCATGCAGGATAATAATTTAGAGCATATGGATCATCCAATACATATTTTTAAATAGGAAAATTACTGACGACTCATCGCTTTGCCTTTAAATTAGATTAAACACAACTTTTTAATATAATTTTCGGTATAGGTATAATAATATAATATTTTGGGCGCGCCACCGATTATTACGAGAGTTTTTTCGTTTGCAAATTACGAAAACACGACTTGAAATTTTTATGCACGTCCGTATTTTTTGCCGGTCATGTACAACAAAAAAAGTACCTACCTATTTATTATGAATTAACAATACGGTATATGTATGATATAAACGAAAATTAATATCGCTAAAATACTCGTACCTATACATAATCTCGCGAATAGTGTTTTCGGGGGGGAGAACATGTTGCTGGCTAAACACCGGACGGAAATGAAATAATTTCCACGAGATGTTTCATCCCTCCTTTCCCATTCCTACTTTAACTATATAGCACGTATACGCGTATAATATACATTTTACGACTTGCCTGGGTAGATTCCAAATTGCCCTTGTCGAGGTAAAAGACATGGCTCTATTAATGAATGCCAAATTACAAGGGGGCCCGGAGGGGATATACCAGGCCAATGTCTTTTACACTAACACACATAAATACGATACTTCTAACCGGAGAGCTAGTTTTTATTTATTTTCCTTTATGTCCGTGTTATTCCTATGTATATATATGTATATATCTTTCTAAAGTATAGTATATAGAAATACTATTCACGCAGTGCGCTCATGGAATAGACAAGCAAAAGAAAAAAAGAAAAAAAAAGATCAACCTTTTCCTATGTATATATATAATATATATATATATATATATATATATATATACAAGATAATAATGTACCGCATGCCGTTCTGTCACGATAAGATGTTGTTTGGAAAAGTTTCCTTTCTTCTTCTTTTTTTACTCTTTTCGAAACTAATTCAAAAAGTAAAACTAATAAGAATACATTAAATAGTCGAATTTTAAAAATTATTATTCTCCATATCCTTTGGGAACATTCCGTTTGACAACGTGGATCTTATCAAATACATAAATATTTACCCAGATATATATATACCTAATATATTATAATTTAATATATATCATATAGTCGATAAGGAGACAAAATAATAATTGTATACATTTTCATTATGTTTTAATCGTTGTAATATATTAAAGTATATATACTTTATATTTATAAAATAAAAATAAATAGTTTAAGCTCTTGCATATATGCCATTAAAAATACTTAACCTTTAGAAATATTGTTTTTTTTTAATAAACTAGTCTTATACATTTTAGTTATATCAGTGTCATCACTGGAACTATTTTTGCGATATATATTTTAATATATATTTAATATCATATTATAATATGACATATTTAGAAAATTAAGAACAGGATATTCATTTCACCTTTTTCCATTCTAATTTGATAGGTACATATTATTTATTAATTAAACAATACAAACATATTTACTTTTTAATTGTCCTGATTTAGAATATTTTATATATACATATATATAAATAATCTCCAAGATACTTTTAGAACTACTGGAACCACTGGCAGAAAAGTGTATAGAAAGTAACCAGTGTGGATTCCGGAAAAGTAAGTCAAAAATAGGCCAGTTTACAACTATTGAGAAATTGATGGAAAAAAAGTACAAGTACAGACAAAATATATGAAATGTGTTTGTGAACTAAAAAACCAGACGATAGTATCCATCTTGATATACATATTATAATGTATGAGTTTTGTTTTTCTATAAAACTTATCTTACTGATAAAAAAGTGTATGAATGGGACCAAATATCAAATAAGAGTGGACTGTACAGTCACGAGTTGGCGTAAAACAAGGTGATGCTTCAATCACCAATATTATTCAGTATAGCATTAGAAAAAGTGATACGAAGCTTACGATTGTGATTGCGATATTGGACGACAATTTAGGTTTTTATTATTTCAGAATACTTGCTTTTACTTGTGGTTAAAAATGGTTGGAAGATGTTTTTGTGTAATAATTATTAGAAATCATATGATGTTGAGTTTATTGTATTTTCTTGAGGGTTATTGTATTACTTATTTATTCATTATTTATGAGGGTTCGGGATTAAGTTTGATATTGAACGTTATTCTGGGAGCATGTCAGGGCCCAGCTTTCTGATCATAGGTGGATACAGAGATCCTGACTGGGAGAGGACATTTTTAAATAATAAGCAAAAAAAGATCATCAACCTAATTTTTACGTCGTTTTACTCCAATTTTTTGTGACTCTGGGGGGTGGGAATTACCTTATCAGCCCTTGTCACTGATACGCCTACATTGAAATATGGTGTTCTTGTAAAACATTGCAGTGACAGCACGGGATTGGATTGTGTTCATGGGTTTTTTTGAGGTCAGTGGTGCTAAGGGTAATTCGGTTTCTTCCAGACTCAGTGAAAGTATTTGAACGGAAATTCAACTTCATTTTTTCACACAAGATAAAAATGCGTTATACAATATTTGTAAAACCGCCCGAAAACCGTCCCGTCGGAAGTCTGTTGAAACAACAGGACGAAACGCTGAAAAATCAAAGGACAATCCCTTTCTAATCATCTCGGAACGTATACGTGCAGGTCATCCTATGAAAAAAAAAAAAAAATATATATATAAATACATAACACGACAATATATTATGTTGACACGACGATTTTCTCTCTGCTTTCGCACGTCTGACGACGACGCGGTCTTGAACGATCGGTTTTCACTTTTCAGGCTGGGCGCCTGTGTCGAAAAGCTTGGGAGAAAATGTTGGGCGATCGACCAACATCCCGTCGATTCTCGAATTTACAAATGCCACCTCCACCAAACTCCAACAGTCGATCACTTCGTCCCCCTTTCCACAAATCAAGTCAATCTCAACCCGCCCCGGCCTACTCAACGGCCACAAAAGAAACCGTCCTCTGAATTTCTAAAATTCAAAAACCTTAAATTCACCCCCTCACCACCTCACAACTCCTTAAACATCCGACCCTCTGGAAGAAGCACAAGCTTGAGACAGAGTACCCCCCCCCCCACAAAGCAAGTCAAGTCAGTTGGGCGATGGATTTGTGTACCGGAGTGAAAATTTGCCGACAAGACGGTGAAAAAATGAATGCGTTTGAAAACGAAAGACGATTCTTCTAAAGCACACGATCGGTAGTATAGACACATAATACTATACGTCATCATATACGACACGATAACGACTATAGCGCCGTGCAGTCGTACGGCCCGGGGCTTACGTATAGACGCACAACGGTTTTCTCAGCTAATTTCACGGTGTCTTTTTATATAATATATATAAGCGCCTCTTTTTTTATTTTTTCCATACTCACACACACTGATTTCTATATATATATATAAATGCATTGCTCTATTGTAATATTTTATAATATTATATATATATGGTGCACGCGTGTGTGTACGCGATATGGGCGCTCGACTATACCGAATTCGACACACGTCCGCGACGGCGGACAAACCGTCGAGTCATCCCCACCTAATTTCGCGGCCTTTTTTAAAAAAAAAAAAAAAAAACAATAAATAAAAGGATGTACCGTATAAGAAAGGAAATTGTAACAACAACAAAAAGTACAATATATTTATATATATATATATACGTTATACGCGTATATCTTTTAAGTACGTTTATCAATAGCGTTATTATTATTATTATTATTATTATTATTATTATTGTTTGGCGCGAGAGACGTGAAACAACAGAAACCATCGCATCATCGTCTCTATAATATTATATCGATATTCGTGTAATAGTAGTGTGTTTTCGGTCGTCGTACAAGTCGCCGCGCACACACACCGTGTGCATATGTCGCTCTTGGGGGCGTTTTTTTTTTTTTTTTTACATTTTTTTTAAGTCCGCCGACACACACACATACGATATAGGTCTGTGTTTTTAACGACCGTCGTCGTACTATATAGTGTGCCGTGTATATAAGATAAAAGCGAGAAGCCACCGAAAAACCATTAATCTCTTGCCGTCGCCGCCGTTGTTTCAAACTATATAATACGGTCCGGCGTATAGGTCCGCGCGTAGGACCCGCCGCAGCTGCGGTATATATACGCGCGCGTTTAGACGACTCGAGTCGCGTATATAATATAATATAGTGTTTTTTTTTTCCTCTTCCTCGCGGTCGTCGTCGTTTTCGGTCCGTTTTTATTGTTATACGCATTTATCGACTCTCGCGGGGTCATCAATATAACGACGTAGCTCGCAGTAATGAAAAAATGAAAAAAAAAAAACAATTTTTCACGAAAAATTAAAACCATTTTTTTTTCGTTTCATTTTTTCTACAAGTCTCGCTATATTGATAAAAACGATTTTCTCGTTTAATCGACGCTTTTTCTCCGTTTCTATATTCGGTGTATATATATATATATATTATACTTACGGCTCATAACACCGCCAAACGAGTATCGTTTTCGACGAAACGATTGACTTGACTTGCTTTTTTTTTTGGGGGGGGGGGTACTCTATCTCAAGCTTTTTCTTCTACGAGAGGGTCGGATGTATCAGGAGTTGTGAGGTGGTGAGGGGGTAAATTTTATGGTTTTAGAATTTTAAAAGTTGAGAGGACGGTTTCTTTTGTGGCCGTTGAGTAGGCCGGGGCGGGTTGAGATTGACTTGATGTGTGGGAAGGGGGACGAAGTGATCGACTGTTGGAGTTTGGTGGAGGTGGAATTGGTGTATTCGAAAATAGACGGGATGTTGGAAGGAAACGATTATCTTCACTATATACTATATATTATGTGTATACCTACCAGTTTTGTAAAATATTTAGATAATAATATTTAAATATTTCTTAAAAGTATGGTATTATTTTTGAAAGTAGGCACTATTCCTATAAACTGTTATAACTTATATAACTGTTATGTTATTGATAAACTTTAAATTTTGAATTATTTTTAACTATAAATTTAAATACAAAAAAATTTCAGTTTTATTAAATGTCCACAAATTTTGGTATATACTATATATATATATATATATATATATATATAATTGAGAATGTAATAATGCTATATTAATATACTAATAAATAAATAATGTTGTAGGTACGTCTAAAATATGAATTAGTTTGAAGTCATCTAATATTGCAACGAATGTATAAATGTGTAATTTTAACATTAATAATAACATTAACACTTTTAAATTAGGAAATTTTTTAGATTTTTTCAAGGACATTTTTTAAAAGTAAGTACATATTAAGAAACAATTTTGTGTAAATACGAGTATTAGTACTAAAATACTACTACGAATATATTTTAATGCTTTTTAAAAAATGTTTAATATGTATGTTTTTTTTTTTTTTAGAATAATCCTCATTAGTCACTGCTAATATATAATATATTCTGCTAATATTGAATCGCAACCACATCATCAGGAAATCCACCAACATCCCGTCCATTCTCGACTACACCAACTAACTCCACCTCCACCAAACTCAAACAGTCGATTTCTTCGTCCCCCTTTCCACACATCGCGTCTATCTCAACCCGCCCCAGCCTACTCAACGGCCACAAAAGAAATCGTCCTCTCAACTCCTAAATAATCTAAAACCATAAAATTCACCCCCTCACCACCTCATAACTCCTGATACATCCAACCCTCTGGTAGAAGCACAAGCTTGAGACAGAGTACCCCCCCTCCACAAAGAAAGTCAAGTCAATTGAATCGATTTCGCCAGTACAAATTATACCTTTAGTGGTACAGTGACAACTACTTATCGATTCCACCAGTATTCTTTTGCTCGCTACAGGTAGACAAAAAAATGATTTATAGATTCCGCAACCAAGAGATTAGGTTATAAAGGATATATTTTTATATTTTATATATATATTTATTATTAGAATATAAATCCTGTTTCGTGTATCTATAGAAATGATTGCTATCCAGACACATTTATATACTATACACAGAATAAGTTAAATGTTAAAATATTAAAATCTTTAACTTTATGAAATGTACATTTAAAAAAAAAAAACCTATCTATATTTTTTTAATGATATCCTAAAAATCCTTGAAAATATACTCTAACATATACACAATTACTGTGAATTTACTATTATATGTTACTTACCCGCAGTTATATATATTATAGTAATCACACATCAGATAGTATGTTGAAACAAAATAAGCTCAGGTTTATATGTGTAACGGTCTACACGAGTTCTATCAAGCATTTGGGTCAAAGGACTACTGCAATACCGTACAAATCCGATATGTTCAGAAGGGCTAAAATCCTAAATACACCACAGTGAACATTAAGCCTAGATCAGGATGATCACCAGAATTATACTCGGACCAGTCGGACCTCATCACATATATTATACTTTCATCATAATATATAAACTCCATACCAACGAAGTATCTAGAACAAATTACCAGAGAATTGAACGCAGCATATATATAGCTGCGTGGGTGCAGTGATGTCTGTTCATTATGTTTATTGCACAGCGGGGTACCTTCAACCCTATATGTATATATAGTAGAGAGCTTAACTAGATTATGAAGACAAAGTAATGGGAACATAAACTTCCTGTATAGTGTGAAATGTTGGTCGAACATATTTTGTTTTTACACCGGGGAGGACAGATGAGTGAACGAAAAGATTGGACGCAGTTATATTCGCAAAACCATCCCTTCAAAAACTAACATGTCGATATACTGATCCAAATGAAACATCATTTTCATGATAGATTTACCGATTATTTCGCAAAATAAATTATATTGGTAGGTATAAGTATACATTATTTCTGTATAATTTTATATGTTTTTTTTCTTTTACGTATAAACAAGAGTAATATACAAAGATGTGAAACGACCGTGTATAATAAAATGAAATAGTCCTATAATTTTTACTATGTTAATAATAATAAATATAATATTTTTTTTTATATCTAGTCATATTAATTTCGGTAATTTATACACTATTATGCTAAATGGCCACCCCTACTATAAACAAATATACAAGGCTGAGAAAGTTACTTTCTTTAAACTAGTTTAAGTTAGGTAAATTAAAAATAAATATTAAATGAGTTAAGTTAAAAATTACTTTTTAATTTCGATAAAAAAAAGTAACTGAATATACGGCCACGAAGTAAAATATTTTTATCACAATAAAACATTAAGAAAAGTAAAGAAAATGTTTAAAAATAACAAAAGTATAAAAATAAAAATATATGAAATAACTCATTAAGTTAAAAGTAATTTAAAAATACAACTTACAACTTAACTTTTAACTTTTAAGTTCGTATTACTTCCCAACCTTGCAAATCTACAGTCAAGTATAGTTTTATTGTTAATATTATTTGTATATATCACATTATACGATGTTATACCACAGTATTACTACTGATTGTTAAACTAGTGTACACCACTTTTAAGAACCTCCAATTTAAAATAGTTTTCTATTTTCTATTGGAAATTCTATTTAACACTACCTATATTAAATAAAATCAATTTAATATAATAAAATGAACGTATTGTGAATTTATAAGTTTAGTGGATGTAGTTAAAATTCCAATATTTCTGAACTCGGTCTACTGTCAGTCGATGTAGAGGATACATTTTATGAATATGAGATGATATTTTAAATTAAAAATCGTACTCTTTGATATATTTTTTATCGAGTGAGAACAGCTGTATAGCTTAAAATAATACCTTATTAAGTATATACCTATTTAAAGACTAAACTGTAAAATGATACAAACAATCTATACTTTTATTAGATATTATTTCAATCACCGTTAATATTATATATTTTGGAGCAAATGTTATGAAATTAACATTATTTTAAATTAATTATTTTTCCATCAGTTATTTTTGTCTTCTTGTAATAACAAACTCATATTATACGTATAAATGAATATAATAACATGTGAAACTTTGTGAACAATATCCCGAATTCATCGCATCGTATCGATATAATATATTGATAATATTCAGACATGTTTACAAATTTTGGATAATATGACGTATATAGTAACTAGAAAAAAATAGCAAAAAAAAAAAAAAAAAACTATAGTAAACTAAGACTAAACGACTTTATTTTCCACATATTTTTGTAGGTATATTGTAATATTTCAGCATCAAAAACCGTTTATCTATATAATATCATGTGTATTTACCTACTCAACTGTATGGAACTAATTATAAAATACACACTAATCGGCTTTGGCGTTGTTTGATGATGCGTTCATGTAAATATTTGAACTATTGTAAAATACCTATATACCTACTGATTTTCAAAGTTGCCGGAGGACATGAATTGATCGCCACACACCGAGTGGTGATTTGCCGGCCGATTTGCCATTAATCAATAATATATTATCACCTGGGGGCAGGGGTGCATCTAGGATTTATCTTTAGTGGACGAGGAGGTGGGAGTTACTATACAATGAAAATGTGGGAAATGTTAACCATTGATAAAATTATAAAAAATCTTTTTTGTTGAATACCGCATGATTTATTAAGTCATATAGACTTAAATATTTATTTCGTTTATATAATATGTAGGTATATACCTACCTATTATATGAAAAAAAAAAAAAAACATTGTACACAGTCTGATGGGGACTGATGAGGACGTGATAACAGCATTTTTTGTCGAGGTCTCACGAACTGATAAATTACGAAATTTACGTTCAGCATTTGTATCACAACTTGGTAATTTCTAAATAACTAAATTTTGTAGACGAGATCATTATCTATGCCGTGTCTTTGACTTTTTCCGAAAAATGTTTGTTTTGCAAGGACATATAACTAGTTTTTAATCTCAATGTAGTTTAAATAGACGTATTTCACTTTAAAATAAAAAAGTTTAAATAAGACACAGCTACAGCGCACACAATGATCTCGTCTATAAATTAAAAAATATTATTAGAAATAAAAAAAAGGTGCGAAAAAATGACCAACGCAAATTTTGTACAGGTACGTACATATTACTGTCGTTTAATCATCCGGTTAGACGGCGAAAGCCGCAAATATACGGGACGGTGTCTGTCGCAGGATTAAAAATATTTGTTTGAATTTTTATCGGATAAGGGGATACCGCGGGATAGGTTAATAATAACGAATTATAGGTAAGTATACCTAAATAATATTACGTTTGGAATGCAAGGCTGGGCAAGTTAACGATATGTTTTAACTCGTTAAGTTAAGTTAATTGAAAATAATATAAATTAAGTTACTCGTAAATATTTTATTAACTTTTAAAGTTAAAAGTTAACTTTGAAAAAAAACAAACCTAACTTAGTTAAAAGTCAAAATTTCCTAATTAGGAAAAAAGTCGATATACCTATTATATCGTAAAAAGGTAAAGAAGGATGGTTATTCTTTACGCTCAAAAAAAAACTACTGGGGACTTCTTCTGCCTGAAAAGGTTTATACATGTAAAAATTTAAATACAACACGTCATTTTAAAACCCGTGCATAAATAATAAATCAGAAAATAACTTCTAACTGCCAAGATACCTACATTATTGTTTGATTCACACTAAGGTAGTATAAAATAAGCGGTGCCTATCTCTTAAATATATTTTCTATACTGAGTAGACATAAATACCAGCCTCCGCGTAGTTAAAAAGACCGGGTTCAGCCCAATATCCGTGAACGGCCAACGTCGCGGCGTGTGCGTGAGTGGTACATCGATTCTTAACGATTACGTATATGCTATAATTGTAGGTAGGTACATACTACAATATTGCGTATAGGTACCAAAAAGTAAAATCCTCAGTCAAAAATTTGCATTGTTCTTCCGGAAAATTTAACTGAATTTAGATACTTTTGTATAAAGTTAACACGTTAATTTTAATAAAAAAAAAAAAGTAACTTATTAAGTTAAAAGTTAATCTTAAAAAAAAAAAAGTAACTTAATTAAAATTAACCTAACTTTTTGACTTAATTTTAATTTTTAACTCGTATTAATGGAGATATGTGGTAATATAATATATATATATATATATTATACATAGACGTTAATTGGGACGTATATTATTGTGATATGGTTACGGGTGAAAACGTAAACGATTAGAGAGAAAAAAAAACGCGAGCGTCTATATTTTCATATCGATGACTATACTAAATGATGATGATGATGATTGTGTGAATGAAAATAATATCCGAATATCCTATACAACAATATCGGGTCTCGTGTCTCAAACGAAATATAATAATAACACCGATGCACAATTGTATATTTATTACGGTCATACTACGTGTCCGATCTCGAACAGTTATATACACTGCCGACCGACAACGAAAGCATATAACGCAATAGCCACGGGTCAGACGGCGTCCGACGAATATTACGACCGACCGGCATGCGCGTTTTTCTTATTTTTTTTTTTTTTTTTTAATTCCTAACCGTTTTATATTTACAACAACTAAACTCGTCCGTTGGTCTTCCGATAGTATACACATACGTATATATACGCGTAACGACCGGACAAGACAGAAATCTGACGTTGTAAACAATATCCTATAATATTATTATTATTATATATTTTCTTCTTTTACGGCGTGTACGTACGAGAAATGTTTATCGAAAACATATTTTTTAAATATACGATAAATTATATACCAGTTCAGTTCGGAATCTCTGACATTTTATGCGTCTTATTACATATAGGTATCCGTTGACTTTATTAAATCCGTATTGGTTATAAATTGAAACACGCCTATATGATATAATAACGTGTACAGACAAACCCGATCTTTTGGATTGCGACGATAAAGCGGGAATATTTCAATTCTAATCTCGGAAACCACGCGCCGGAGGAAGACAAAATGTGTTGCGAAATACTGCTGCGAAACGGTCGTCCATTTTACCGACAATAAATCCAAATGTTTTGCGCTTAAAATCTATAGTTTATTATTATTTTTTTTTTTAATTGCATTTTACAAATTACACATATAGTATATAAGACGTACTAAATATTGGCAAGTCACCACGCATAATAGTTAGGTGATTATTTATGATTCATTAATATACGGATCATAATACGCCCCGAATAACATCACATTTTTGTAAATGACCAAAGATACGCTCGATACTGATAACGGCAAAAAAAAAAAAATGCTTCGTTACAGAAATAATATCTTTAAAAATACGACTAATGAATTCATATTTATATTTAATCGTATTTAACGATTCACTCTGCGACAAAGGTCTAAAGGGTCAATCTCAATCTTTATAACTTTCGAATTTCGGAAATTTTGAACTTTTGAACTTTTTTTATTTTTTAATGTATTAAATTTATTTTTAAATATAAAAAAATAATTTATTTTTACACGTACATTAATGACTAATAATACAATATATTATATTATGATTATTATCCTTATGGCTTATTTTTATTTTCACTATTTCAAACTCGTTAAATTTGTAAAATATATATAAAATACCAATTGGTCAATTTACAATTTTTATTTTATCTCTGGAAAATAACATATCGCCTTTTCGGGTAGAAGGAGTCGACAAAGTTCGTTCTAAATAGTGGATGATATTTTAAAGCAGATTTTTTTTCCCAGTAATTTTTTCAAATGTAAATGAAAGCTATACCAAAAATTACCAAAAATTGTTATAAATAGGAAAATATTATACTAAACTTCGCCCAGAATTGTTTTTCAAATGCAATGATTTATTTATTGATTTGAAATTTCAAATAATATTACTACACATTTCATCATTCTGTTCTAAAATCAAGTCTAAAGTAACAATGGAAAAATGTTCATCAGGTATACCTTTATCTTAACAGGTTTTGATATGTCAGGAAATTAAATATGTTATTTAATTTATAAATTAATAATGACGATTCGTAATAATTTATTTATATTTTACCGAAATTGGATCGTTTTATTTTTCTTTTAGAGTTTTTTTTTGCGAATACAATATTATAAATATAGATAGAATGTATATAAGAAATAAAATGTATGGTCTTGGCTTCAGACCAATAAATTATACTTATTAGAACGGATTAATGTTTAAATGAATTTTTTTTCTTTTTTGCGCCTCTTAATTGATTAATGCAATATATTATATAGACGTCGTTTTTACAATTTATGTATAGTTTTATTAAGTTTTAAATCGACTAGAAAATTTAAAAGGATAACTAAATTTTTAATATCATTTAAATCGTGTGAATCTTTTTATCATCATTATGCGCAATTATCCGACTAATTATTAGTAAATTTTTTAATCAACGTTTTTTTAATTAGACGGGCGGTTTGACTTTTGTGTACAATGTACACATATTATTTGATATATTTATGTAATTTCAACGTATCATCAATTATGACGAATCTTATTTTTATTTGTTTCGTATTGTCTGATTTACCAAAATTATTTTATCAAAAACTACCATATCATCTAAAACGAATCTCTCTTATAAACTCTCTTTTTAAACTTAATTAAATGTTGATAAAATTTTATATTTTTGACCGATTACCTACCTATATGGCAATATGTATTTATTATTAAAAATTTGTTCTTTTGACCTTTTTCTACAAATAAAATATAAATATTTAGGTAGCTGCACATTAATCCGTTTACGAATCTTAAATATATTTTTGTTTAAAATCATGACAGTATATTATAGTATACTATAATTAGGTGCTGTGAACCGTATGTAAGAATTTGCAAAAATATTTCATTTGTATACATTTTTTTAAAGCAATAAATAAAAGTAGAAGTAATTCATAAAACTGTCATATTACGAGAAACGACTATTTGGGTAGATATATATTTGTACAATTATGATTTTTGAAATTAAGAAAATAAATAAATATCTAAGAACCAACGATGATTTCTGAAGGGTTGTCAAATAATTCAAGGAATAACTGTACGGGTCGCCTTGTAAATTAAAATGCAACTATTTGTATTGATATTTTATGTAGTTTTTAAACCGGTATTCCTTTCATCGTTGGGCCGCACGCCGAGATGTACTTGTTAATATATTATACGAATGTTAAAACATTATTGATTTTAGTGTTGAGATTTTAATAATATTATTATTGATCGTATGTAGAGAGAAAAAAACTGTCATTATGATTAATATAAAATGTATACGTTTGTAATAATTTCATAATATTTATCGTTCTAAAAATTTACTAAAACTTAGGAATCGTATAATTTCTAGTAACAAATCAATATAATATATAGATAAGAGGATATACTATTTATAATATATATTTTTAATGATTTACGACTTATTTCAATATATATATATATTATTACCTACATCTAAATTTAGCTTATAAATTTATTCGCCAATTTATGCATCAAATATTAATTTATCAAGTTATTATTATCTATAATTTTGGTTTAATTAGAATAAAATTATACAATAGTATCTATATTATTTAACATATTTTCAGTGAACCATCTTTTTCATTTATTATATTTTGATGCGTTACTATATTTCATATTATACTAAAATACACGATAGGTACATTATATAATTTTGATAAAAGTATTAATCAATTTATTTAACACAGCGTTGCTTGTAAATTTAAAAACACCGAATAGATAAAATATGCTGTATTAAATAATTTGTTTGAATTATGAATGATATAATATTCTAAACTGGTTTTTTCCGTATTTTAGGCGAATATTAAAAATATTAAAAATGCACCGTTTAGCTGTCCGATTAGCCGTGTACAAACTGTGACCTATGAGATAGAATAACCAGTTTTATACTGATTTATCTATATGAATACGTTTTTTGTGAATATATCATTACACGTATAAATACATGGTTTAATAAAGGTATAACTTTTTTTCAAAATCAACCTTTTATATCATTTTTTGACACATTTTTTTTTAAGTTTAAGAAGTTTACATGTAAAAAAAAATGTAACATTAACTAAAATGTTATGTAACGTTATCAATAAACGCACACGATTTATACTGTTCATATAATCTTATATTGACCATCCGACCGTGATGGTATAAAATTTAAAGAAAATATAATACAATATTAATATATTGTTCTAAAAAAAAGTAGGCAGTGTACTTATAACAAATAATATGTTATATTTTTGTAAATGTGTTCGTGATTAAACATCCATTTTTCAAAGAGTGCTCGAAAAAAATCCAAAAGAAATATTGAAGTAAAAAAATCAAAATCAAATTATAATAAACAATAAAAATAAAGTATATGAATGTATAATATACCTATAGTAATATTTTTGATTTTATGTAATTTTTGTATGTGATTCATATATGCATAATATATAGGTATGTTTTAATAATTTAAAATTATTTTGAGCGTAATATGATGTCTGATGATAAAATATTATTCAGAATTTCTAATAATTTGCAGATAATAAAACTAAAAAGGAATTATGCAGTGGTAAAAATTTAATTAATATTATTTTTAATTAAAAATACTGTATAAAATAAAATTTCACAGTCACTATATATAACGAAGAAACTTAGAAATAGATATATTATCGACTTTAAAATGTAGTTTAGAGTTGGAAAAACTCGAAACATTTAGGTGAAAATATAATATGTATATCATACTCGTCACTCGTCAGTAATCTATATAAATTTAATGTAGGTACTTATTATTTATATTTGAAATCATATTCAGTACGATATACCAATAAAAATCAAAACTCAATCAGTAAGAAGTCGAAAAAAAATCAAGGTTTTATTTTTGCTATTTAAAAAGCAATATATAATAGGTACAAAAATAAAATAGGTATACCTATAGCGTACAGGTTTGGTCATATTTTTCTGTTTTCGGTAATTATGTTACATATGCAACTGCATGTACTTATAGGTATTTTATATAGTTAAATTTTTATAAAATTTTTATAAAACCATAAAAATTGAAAAACTCTATATTATTATAAATATTTATTGTTTTAGAGACTCAATAAAACTTCCCAATAAAATATATAAAAAGTCGAATATAAAAAAAAAATGGTTACGTGGTTGCTTTTTCGACTTAATCCGCGCAATAATTATGACGGTCGCATGTATGCATCATTACCTACCTATAGGTACATACAGTTATATTATTGTGGGTAATTTTTTTTATTTTTTGGGACTTTTTTAGCGTTATATATATTTTTTTATTTTTTGTCGACAGCAACGGTAGGTACTGATGTGAAAATCCGTCAACAACAGACGCTGAAATTATTAAGCCTTCGGTAAATTTATTCCGGGCAAAAGATATGGACGTGTGCGGTAAAGCGGAGGTTGCATAACATTTTTTGGCACGATGGTTGAAAGAGGCACGAACACGTGAAGGGTGGTCGATCACCTCGACTGTGAACGCGTTTGGAATCTGACAGGAAGAAAATATACTTTTTTTTCCATCACAAAAATATATATATATAATTTTATCCTCTTTAAAATTAGAAAACCATAACAATATTGATAAGTTAAGTACAGCGTATATATATACAACACAATATTTTATAAGTATAAAATAAAATATGGTAAAATATGCTTGCAGATACCTATATATCTGGAAAGTCCGTATATACCAAAAATGAGACGAACGTGAACTCAAAATTGCTTAAATATGCGTTAAAATTAGTACAAATATATTTTCTAAATAAATAATATAGGTGTATTTTAGTATACAAATTGTGTAATAAAAATGTATATAATAAGAGATTTTTAATTTATAAAATATTAGTCAAATATTAGTCTATATATATATATAGACATTATAATAATAATGAATTAAGTACAATTGGGTGTAAAAATTGATTCGAAACAAAATAATAAAATTATGACATTAAAATCGTAAAATATACTGTAAAAATTCGCAAAATTTTAAAATATGAAAAATTAAACATAATATAAAAATGTTATTTTTTTTTTGATCATCATTCCATGAAAAATACTGTTTTATAGTATATAATATACGGATCAATCAAAACAATAATAAAATTAATATGATGAGATGTATAATGGGCATTGTTCCAGTTTTATAATTTACATGCCTACAAATAATACAGATACAACATACAACTTATTTTAAAAATCTAAAACGTTAAAAAAGTTATTCTCAAAAGAACCTATATAATAATAGTTAAAACGCGTTTTTCTATATGAAAAAATTTAAAAACCAAAATCCATTTTTGTAATTTAAAAATAAATAATTACCTAAACGCGCACATGCACGTGATATTGGTCAAACGTGTTCATCATAATTATCAATCTTTTATTTTTATTTAAAATCCCATGGTTGGCGAATCAGGTAGTGAGCATGCGTGC
This sequence comes from Pemphigus obesinymphae, assembly GCA_025469235.1. Taxonomy (NCBI): domain Eukaryota; kingdom Metazoa; phylum Arthropoda; class Insecta; order Hemiptera; family Aphididae; genus Pemphigus; species Pemphigus obesinymphae. The sequence continues at coordinate 19,525 of JAIPRL010005813.1, forward strand.
ACACGAATAGTTGTAGGCATATCATCTAAATTAAATTATAGGTATAATGTATACTTTTAGAACGTGATGGAAAAAAGAAGAAGAATATATGTATATATATATATATGTATATATATATGTATATATATATCGTAAAGATAATATTGAAAAATAATACTCGTATGGTCCACATAATACACACACATTTTAATATATTATATACCTATTGTCAAATTATAAATACTCTATAATTAATAGATTCAAAATATAATACTTTAAATGATAGATAAAATAGGTATATAATATACAATTCTAAATTATTTTTCACATTAATTTATCCATTTAAAATGGAATGCATAGATAGTCTGCTAAAAGAAAAACATACCTAAACCAGAAAAACGTCATTCGTGATGTGGGGAGAATGAAAAATGTCTATGATAATCAGTTAAATTTTTTTTTAGAAGAGAATATTTAAACTTTGATTTCATAAATGTGTATATTTATAAATTAAATTTTTTCGATAAAATATCTATTATCTACTAAAAAATTTCAAAGGATATATTATATTATATACACATATCGTATATAAAATATAATATAAAGGTTAGCTACGAGTATATAATTAGCTCCGATTTATATTTTATGTAATAATTTAAAAAAATAGTGAAATAAGTCAAATTGTAATATTATAGTGAAATTGGAAAATCGTATACATAGTCTTTTTCCATTTTAACTATATATGTTTCAAGTATGCAATATACCTTTACATTATTACTGTACATTACACGATCAGAAAATAGTTAATGACCTTCTTTTTTTTTTTTTTTTTGCTTATTTACCGTTTTTGAAGGAATTATTTCGACGGTTCATTGATAATTTTTTTTATTTATTTGGAACAATAAGTCGGCAAAACTACTCCGACGACCCCACATAAATATTTTTTGATCGCCGGCTCTGATTCTATGTATTGGTATTTGGTGCATAGTTTAAATAAATAAAGTTTGATAATAATATATTTTCGTTGAAATTTCAAAGGGAAAAATATTATAATATAATACTTACTTTTGCATACCTACTATACTAATAAATTTATTCTATTATTGAACTTTTTCACGATATTATATTGCATGTTTTAAAGCATTCCCAAAAATATTAAAAAAAAAAAAAAAATGTTCAATGCAATTCAATCTAATCTTACCTATTAATAAAAAATATCTACGACATAGAACTTTTTTCTTTTTGTAGTCATCGCATAGGTATAAATAAGTATAATATTAATCATTATTGTTCGTTGATTTATTCGTCGAATTATCGTCGTTGTTAGTACAATAAAGGTACGTGCTCTGTAAGAAGTCCTCAGGATTGTGACGTGAAAACGTGATTTCTCCAAAAAATGTCACACGGAACCAATTATTCATTAATATAATCAATGGATCGATATTGTATTACTATCGCTCAGTCGCGGACGGCTCACATGGAATTTGTCGCGAAACGCCCGAATATACATTTATTTTCGAACTCCAAGCATAAAGATATACTATGTTCTACGAGATAACTATCCTCAACACCCCGGTTAGCTGGTCCTACTCGATTAGATACCTGGGAGTTATCATCGACAGGAATCTAAATTTTTCAGCCCACACCGCAAGTCCGTCGTAAATAAAACCAAAGCAGCAGGCCACCTCCTCTTTCCCGTGTTAAACAGAAAAAGCGCACTTTCCATCAAAACCAAACTTTACATTTTCAAAGCCTACATGCGCCCCATTCTAACATACGCCTCCCCCGCATGGGCTTCCAATATTTCTAACACCAACCGGTCCCGCATAGAAGCCGTCCAAAACAATACTCTCCGCCAAATCACCGACCTCCCGTTCTACGTTAGCAATCACACCATCAGGAAATCCACCAACATCCCGTCCATTCTCGAATACACCAATGCCACCTCCACCAAACTCAAACATTCGATTTTACCGTCCCCCTTTCCACACATCGCGTCTATCAAAACCCGCCACGGCCTACTCGACGGCCGCAAAAGAAACCGTCCTCTGAACTTCTAAATAATCTAAAACCATAAAATTCACCCCCTCACCACCTAAAAACTCCTGATACGTCCGACCCTCTGGGTAGAAGCACAAGCTTGAGACAGAGTACCCCCACAAAGCATGTCAAGGTCAGAGATGCCTATAATTAAGCGTTTGACATTTCACGTTTTTCTTCAACGTTTTACTCGAATCCTAATACTTTTTTTTTTTCAAATCTTGTTTTTCCCAATATTGTTTGTGCGGTTTTTTCGCAGTGTACGGAAATACACGTACAATATAGTACGCGCACAGAGATCAGCGGGTGCTTTATGCAGTTTGTTGCATGTATACGATGATCGTACGCGTAACGGTGCAGCGCGCATGCATATATAGCGGAATTGTATTGGGACGGGTGTGCGACGATGACGACCAGGACGACGAGAGAGGCACCCGGCAGGAAATAAATGAGATTTTAATCGCGTTTAACGCTAGTGGCCCCCGCCGAGAGGTGTAAAGCGGTGAGAGACGGCGTTGTCGTACTATGTGTTGTAGTAGGTGTGCATGCGTGGCCCGTGGAAGATGCGCTCGGCGAAAGGGTCACGTTATTATTATCATTATTATTATTATTATCATTATTATTATTATTATTATCATCGTCATTATGATTTCGGGCCGGCAATTTACCGGGCTTCCCTCGTCCTTCGACCCCATCCCTGATCCCTTTTAAAACTCTCCGCGTACATAATTCGATTTCGCCTATTTCCGCACACAGCCCTTTACACGCTCCGCCGCCGGCCAAAGGGTTGTTTTCCAAAACCGTTTATCGTTCGAACACTAAGTCTCTCTAATACACGCTCACACACACACACACACACACACACACGCATATATATATATTATGTATTTTTTCTGTCCCACAAAGGGTAAAATCAAACGCAGTCACACAATACGTACAGCACGTTTTCTCTCTCTCTCTCTCTCTCTCTATATATATACAATGTTTTCGGGAAAAACGAATTTCTTTGAAATGGTATTTATACCTACGAAAAATAGCTGTCCAGTAAAAGTGTATTTTTAGGCCATCGTTCCTTTGGTCTTCAGATAAGATTACAGTATAGTTGTATTATATATATATTTTTTTTAGATTTAAAAGCAAAGATAAATTATTACATTCGAAAAACGATTTTTAGCTATATATTATTATGTAGTAGTTATAATACATAAGAAGGAGACCAAATTTCAGTTTTTTTTTTTTTATAAACGACCGAAAACGGTTAAACTTACCCTCATAAATTAGTAACTAGAATAAAATTTCCATAGGATAACTATTTACCCGAAAATCCCTACTATTCTCTTAATAAAAAGACTAAAATTATATTTCGAAAAAATCGTCTTATATACAGATATACAGGTTAGTTAGGGTATAATATTATTTTCCGATTTATGCTTAACAGTTTTCAGCGTTTCCGATAGTTTTCCTTAACGTTTAAAATCGGAAAATTACGTACGTAAGTATTTAAAGTGCTTAAAAATTAAAAATTACAAAATGCATTTTCCATCAGAATATATACATATTACATATATATAAAAAACATATCATTGTAAAAGCGAGGTTCCTTGCTAAGTCAGAATCGTAAAATCTAATTACTGAAATTTCCCGATATGATTTTCTACATTTCACCGTATAAAAAATATGTACGAATTAAATTTTGTAATTGAAAAGCATATATTAATATTATCATGACTATGAAACTACTCGAAAAAAATAAGAAGCTTGTAGTTTCGTGTTTAAATCTGTAACTTCATTACACGTACTTATACAATTTTCATGTAATATCTACATTTTTCTCTATTGTGAATATATTTTATATATAAGAGAACATTGTTGAAAAATAAATCACTCTGTATATATATATATATATATATAATATACATAATGTAATATGTATTTGCTCGGAAAACTCTAAATACACATACACCGTTACTATACAATTCTCGCATGAAGCGATATGGGAATGGGTTTTCGTCGAATTGCCAATAAGGGACCGAGGGAGCAGCGCACTGGTGCAATGTGTGTGTCTGTTCATTTCCCTTTCTGCGAATATATAGCACACAATTTGGAATTATCATTTCCTTCGATGAGGCACTCGGCACGGTGCACATACACGGAGGAAGTATAGTATATATAATAATAATATGTAGACATAGTTCTTGGATTTATTTTTCTAAAATCCTACTATATGTGTGTATTCCGGTTTTAATAATGTATAGAAACGACCGTGTTTTTCATGCGTAGGGAAAAGACGAAGACAAAATATATTATATTATACGTTAAGTATATATAATTGGGTTTGTACATATTATGCACAATATAAAACATAATTATATATATATATATATATTGTGATTTTTGCTACCAACTGTACTGTACATATTAAGAGAGTTTTCGCATAACACACGCTAAAATTTACGGTAAAAATTACATTCGGTTTTAAATTAGAAATGGCGTAATACCGAAACTCTGGTTTTTGCATAACCATAACGTTCGTATACGATACATTGATATCAGAGCGATCTATGTCCTTGTTATATGATTAATTACCAATACTGTTATCGTTTGTTTGTTATTGTTATTGTTGTTATTTTTTTTTCTATTTTTTTTCTATTCTCGTTTTATTTATTATACCTAATCAATATGAACATGCTGCTCTTTTGTAGTTTGAAGTAAAAAGTTTTTTAAAGTTTTTTGACCATTGATTAACATTCGTATGAATAATGGACCACTGTTCACCGTCATCGTAAGGATTATTTATATAGAACTTGTCGTGAAAAACTCAAATCATCTTCTGTTTGGGAATCTTAAACGTAGTATAATCGTTATCAGTTTAATTTGTCAAAATATGATGTGTGATAACGCAGAAAAATAATATGGCGATAATTGACAATCTATGTCATAATAACCGATCATTTAGTACGATAAATTAATTTACCGTGCCCGTTAAATGATTCAAAATAACTGATTACGAAAATCATATAATCGTACAGATATTCGGAGTGCATGCGCTCAAACATATTTTGGTAAATAAAGTTGACGGAGTTTATTTAAACGATGTTGTGCAAATCTCTCTAATATGTTGTATATTGTATCACGTGATGAAATTATTATGATTAGGTAGAAAATTCACTACCTACCTATATTTTATAATCAACGTCGAGATTTTTCTGCAGTTATTTTTTTGAAAAATTCACTTATTAATGATTTTAAAACGTTTTAGTATAGACTATGGCTATATAATTTTATATGGGTATAATAAGAAGGTTTTCCTAAAACCATAATATTTGTATGTATAGTTTGGGCTTATTAATTTATCTTTACATTAAATTTATGTAAAATTTTTTCACACGTGGGCACCTATTATAATAGGTATACGTATTATTTGTACATTTAGCAGTTTTGAACATATTATACAAGCGCCTATTAGTAGAATATTATTTCATTTTTAAATTTCAAAAAAATGAGTATATGTTTTTCGAAAATAATCAGCCTACCCAAAAATAATATTTTAAATTAAGTTGTAAAATGTGTCGAGTGGGGCCCCTCGGGGGTCAACGTTGATCCTCACTTTCTTTATAATGGGATCTTCTTACATGTGTTTGACGACGTGTTTCTGATCACTAGTCAGAAGGTTAACGATTTCGTATACTGATTTGATATTTTAAAGGATTACGTAAAATAGGCATGTAAAAGTGCGAAATACTAAAAAGCCCTCGAGGTACACTTTATGAAAACCTATCATAATACAGGTATATAATATGTCGGTGTTGACTATGCCAGATATCAAAATGCATCAGTATCTTTTTCTTTATCAGTATATTTTTATATTTGTTTTAGAATAAATCTATTAACAGTATAAGTTAATATCGATAAATTCCTCGGAAAAATTATCGGAACAATCATTCTGAGATCTAGTCAATGGTCGAAGAAGTAAGAAAAAAAAATCAAGTTGGTTACTATCTACTTACTAAACACTAATTTATTATATACGTACTTTTGGTTAGGTACTACTCCCGATTTCTATTAGGTGTATTACCTATGTCAAATTATATTTATGAAAAAAAAAAACAAGTTTGATGAAGAATTTTTCATATAATAATTTACATACTACAAATTATCTATTTATCGATTTAATTGTGAATTATAAAAAAAAAAAAAAAATATATATATATATGCCCACGCGTTGTTTTAATCAAATCATAATGTGATCGACCACTTACTTATAAAACTAAACCAAATTAATTCTATAACTATTAATTAGTTTAAGTAAGTTTTCATATTTTTGTTTCATTGACATTATATAGTACCTATGTGTAGGTAATAAATAATATTGTTGTTTATTTTATCAATAATATTGCTAATATTCATATTATTATTAGTTAATAATTACAATTTTACGATGTATTGAAAAATGAATTATGAATTTATAACTTGTCAGTGTGAATGACATATTTCAGTATACAACTATAAATTTGATAACTTTATATAAATAACTAAATTCTTGACATTAAATTCCCTGCACAGTGATTGATTTATGAGTAGGTATAGAAAGTACCCGTGGTTTTATATTTCGACAATGAAACAATTTAATTATATTTATTATGTCGTAGAAACGATCTAACTCACTTGTTGATTTGTGTAATTTTGTTATAACAAAATTACTAGTATCATAAATTACTACCTAAAATTATTTATAAACATTTTTGAATTAATAATGTGATCAAAATATTTCCCTCCATAATAAATTATGTTAAAGTTAATTTTTTATATGTCATAGTACTTATAGAGCATTAAGCACATTAAGTATTTACTATTTGTTAACTTTTGGAAAATTTGAATAGTTTATAATACTATATACCTATAACTAATACAATCTTTATATTATATTCATTTTTTTTTTTTTTTTTTTGAATGAATGAATGAATAAATGAATTAATGGTTATTAATAAAAATAAGAGTAAGTATTTTGATAAGTTTTTTTTTAAGATATAATAATATGTTAATATTATAATTTATACGAAAATTTTGAAAATCTAATTCGTGAGCTAAAAAAACAATTGATTGAATTATATTTTAATTTAAAAAAATGTTCGGGAATGTATTTTGAACTTTTAAGAAAAATTTTTTTAAATTAATTTCAATGCAAAATAAGTTAAGAAAGTCCACTTTGCAAATATACAAAATTTTTCGTTTTCAAACAAATATCTGAAAATATAAAACAACAAATAATATCTATCTCTTTAGTAACCACATTAACAATGTAATAAAAATATTATACAACGAATAATATCTATCTTCCTGGTAACCAAATTAATAGTCGTAAATTTTTACTAGTAACTACAGATAGACGGACGGATACAACGGGGAATGTAAGATGTCTAACTTATGTTTAGAAATATACAATTATGCAAAGATCCTCTTAATTGAACAATACTAATTTATAAATGTTTCAAATTAAGTTCATTAATTTACTAAAGTACCAATATAGATATAAATAATAAAAAAATGATTTTGATTTTAGAAACAAATGTTTCTACCGACAAAATTGTTTGCTTCAAATATTTAATTTATACTAATATGAATATATAGAAAATATGGGTAGAAATAATCAAAAAACAAAATATATACCTAATATATATTATGCATTTTGTATACATTGTATAATATGACTTGACTTGATTTGTGGGGGGGGGAGTACTCTGTCTCAAGCTTTTGCTTCTACCAGAGGGTTGGATGTATCTGGAGTTGTGAGGTGGCGAGGGAGTGAATTAGATGGTATTAGTTTATTTAGAAATTGAGAAGACGGTTTCTTTTGTGGCCATTGAGTAGGCCGGTGCGGGTTGAGATAGACGCGATGTGTGGAGAGAGGGACGAAAAAATCGACTGTTTGAGTTTGGTGGAGGTGGAAATGGTGAAGTCTAGAATGGACGGGATGTTGGTGGATTTCCTGATGGTGTGGTTGCTAACGTAGAATGGGAGGTCGGTGATTTGGCGGAGAATATTGTTTTGAATGGCTTCTATGCGGGACCAGTTGGATTTTGAAATGTTGGAGGCTCATGCGGGGGAGGCTATGTTAGGATGGGGCGCATGTAGGCTTTGAAGATGTATAGTTTGGTTCTGACGAAAAGAGGGCTTTTCCTGTTTAGCATGGGAAAGAGGAGGTGGCCTGCTGCTTCGGTTTTGTTAACGACGAACTTGGTGTGGGCTGAGAAATTAAGATTCCTATCTATGATAACTCCCAGGTATCTGATTGAGTAGGACCAGCTAACCGGGGTGTTGAGAATTTTGGGTTTTGGAGTGTTTAGGATACTTTTGTTAGAGAAGAAGATGCCTGATGTTTTTGAGGGATTAATTGAGATTCTCCACTGTTCAAACCAAGGTTGGATGAGATTAATTTGTTTTTGGAGGTGTGAAGCTGTTTGAAGATGATGCCGGGATGCCACACTTTGTCGAAGGCCTTTTGGACGTCGAGGAGGACAGCTGCGGTCTTCCTACTTAGATTTTTGGCCGAAATTATGTCGTCGAGGACGTATACTAATTGGATGGTTGTATAATATAAAATTGTTTTGATACTTATGTAGAAGTTCATTAAATTAAATATTATCATCCAATAACGTTGAGCGTATTTTGTGTAAGACAAATTGTAGAGATGTATAGAGAAAGGAAAAGAAAATTGTGTATGGTATTTATTGATCTAAGGAAGGCTTATGACAGGATTCCTAGGGAGAACTGAAACTGGGTTTTAATGAAGAAAGGATTAACAAAGGTGTATGTGAACATTATTGAAGATATATATAAAAGGGCAAATACAATAGTGAGGAGTTTGTGTGGAGAAACTGAGGATTTTAGGGTCATATTAGGAGTGCATCAGGGTTTTGCTTTGAGCCTTACTTATTTTCCTTGGTAATTGATGAAATAACAAAGGATATACAGAATGAGGTACTATAGTGCATGCTATTGATATAATACTGATAGTAAAGATTCCTGAGGAAGTGAATGGTAGACTTGAAGAGTAGACTTCATGAAAGTTACTTGAGTCATGAGTTACTTCTTGAAAGTAAAGTACAACGGATCAGTAGAAGTATGCCAGAATATATAGAGTATGATTTTGGTGAAAGGCAACACAGATGGACTAGGGAAAGACTAGAAATAAAGTTGTGGGTAGATTTAATGGAAGAGGTTCAGAGGTTCAAGTTTTAGGGTCCACTGAACAGAATGATGGGATTTTAAAAGAGGATATGAAACATAGGATTAAGTGTGGATAGATGAAGTAGAGAGAAGTGTCAGGTATTTTGTGTGATAAAAGGATACCTATTTGGTTAAAACGTAAATTTTATAAGGTAATGGTGAGACCAGCAATGATGTATAAAATACAATGTTAGGCAGTAGGTAGGAAGATAAAACAAAGAATGAGAGTAGCAGAGATGAGAATATTAAAGTGGATAACTAGAGTGGATAACCCGAGCCTAGGCATTCTTGAACTCTCAGCTAACATACGAAAAATATAATCTTCTAATATAATTTGTTCGAACCTATTCACCACTGCCGGAATAATTCAAACAATGATCAAAAAACTAACCAGTAAAAAAAACCTTAAAGAACGTAAAAGCTCCAGAAAATCGAAAAATTATTTAAATTTGGCATTCAAATTTCTTCCAGAAAATATTTTCTTGTCATTGACAAAAATAATTTATGGCTGCTTGAAAATCAGATATTTCCCGACCTTGTAAGAAAGCAATAATTATCATAAAACCTAAACCAGATAAAAATCACAAAATATCCAAGAGTTATAAACTTATCACATTACTGTTTTTGTTATCCAAAATTTGCAAATGGATTGTACTGGGTAATTTACAATTATACACCTCAAATAAATTGAGGAAATAGCAATTCACCTTCCATATGGGTCTCTCATCAACGTTTCAATAAGTAATCTTGACGGACCAAATCATCATTGGCTTAAGCTTTAACAAAAATATGGCCACGGACTTTTTGAACGTTGAGAAGGCTTCTGACAGCGTGATAACAAAACTCAATGATTGTAAACTTAATAATATAAGTGTAATCATTCTATTCGCCAGATATTTGAAATTATAATTAAGTGACCACCAAGAAATTAATTATTGGTTTAATGTATTTAATCCTGACGAAAAATAGTGACTTTAAACAGTGAAATAAATAACAGTAAAAAATTATCTACAAACTTCAGAAGTGGGATATTGTCTACATATTCTTCTTTCTTTTAACTAATTATATGTCCATTCACTCAAAATCAAAACGCAAACATATCAAAACTTGAACGTTAGAGATAAGTCAATATCGTAATAGTCTGGTATGAAAAGTACCCTTTTAGTACCACTGATGCAAATACACGTCATTGAATGTTTTTAATTGTTCACCAAAATCATACTCTATATATTCTGTTTTATACCTACTAATCCTTAGTCCTTTACTTTCCAAAGCTTCCCTCCACTCTTCAAGTCTACCATTCACTTCCTCAGGACTTTCTCTTATCAGTACTATATCATCTGCAAACAACATGCACCATGGTACCTCCCCCTGTATATCCTTTGTTATCTCATCCATTACCAGGGAAAATAAGTAAGGACTCAAAGCTGAACCCTGATGTACCCCTACT
>JAIPRL010005814.1:0-30215 GCA_025469235.1 Pemphigus obesinymphae
TTATAATTTTTTCGACTAAATAATCGTTTGGAAAATTTGTCTTGTTAATTTCTTCCGAGTAAAAACAGCCTGCGATAGGTATACCGTTATAATCTTGCAGCTGATATGTCGGTGGTAAAGTTTTATTTACTTTAGTTATAGTAAACACCTCTGTAGACCAATTTGCTAGATATCCTTTGGTAAATACACCTTTATGTTTACTTATTCGAACACTATAGCCCACTTTATATTTAATTTTTTTATTCGGGATATTACGTTGTTTCAATACGACTGATGAAGGATTTTCATCGGCCTGTGCTGGTGTCATTCCTATTGTTCGATGCTTCGAGTTGTTATAATTGTTTATTAACATTGGTAATATAGAAACCCATTCTCTAGAACCGCGAGCTGTAAACTCTCTAAACATGTTGGTTTTTAATGTTCGATTAAACCTTTCGACTATACACGCCTTTGTTGTGGTATACGTAGAATACTTTTTTATTCCATACTTTGTCATTAACGTATCAAATATTACATTATAAAATTCTTTTCCATTATCGAGTTGTAGTAATTTCGGTGAACGATTTACTAATATTTTACCCATAGCATTAGAGATTTCGGCGGCAGATTTAGATTTAACGGGGATGGCCCACGCAAATTTCGTAAAACAGTCGATAATGCATAAAATATATTTAAAACCTTTATTTTTTCTCGCGTACAGTATCATTTCTACCAAGTCCGCTTGCCATAGATCATTTTTTCCATAAACATTAACTATACGTCTAATGTAATTTTTTCTAGATGGTTTATGGAGTTCAAAAGCTATTTCTCGTTTAGACATTAGGAATCCTTTTAATTATACCAGCTTCGTATAACTCTTCAAATATTGAAAGAATTTCGTTGGATACAGATGTATTACCAGCAGCTTGAGACGCCAATAAAAGTCTAAGCCTATCGACAAGCTCGTTCGGGTCGTTCCAGTATATTAAGTTGTGCTTTTGCAATTTCAAACCACCATAATTTAATCCCTTGCCAGATGGAAACAGTTTTAAAATTATGTTATACTTGGTTCCGCCTTTTTTAATTCTTAGGCTATTTGTTAAATGTGCTGAGGTTTGAACAAGTATCTCTTTATATATGTCTAGATCTTGAGGTAAATATAACTTTGGATTTTTCTTCAATGATTAGTGTGTTTCCGTCAAAATTGATTTCCTTCTTACTTAATATAATGGAATCATTTGAAAGTTCTTTGGGACCGTATATCTTATCAATGTTTTGTGGTTGAAACCATTTATTGATTACTGTTTGATTTTGTTCAATGTTAAAACTATTTTCTAAAGTTGAAATTGGTTCTCTATAGTTTAGCACATTTTCTTCGATTTTTGGTTCTTTATAATTGTTTAGTACATTTTCTTCAACTTTCGGTTCAAACGTATTATATTTTTCTGTTTTTTTCTGTGATATTTCAGTTAACGGTTCTATAATGGGTTTGAATGTATGTTCGACTAATGACCGGGTATAGGCTTCACCGTTTTTAATAAATTAAATTTACGTTTTATATTTTCTTTGGCTTTAATTATTTCGTTTAACACTGAACTGTACTCGTCCATGATTAAACTATGAATGATACATACCTACAAATAACCGTTGTTTATATAACAACAAATGTATCAAATCCTAGGCGATAACGTCCTTTATCATGTTCGCTATCCTTGCATATAACAACAAACGAGAATCGGTCTCGATTCCAACACGTTACACAAAAATGTTTAAACTCTGTATAAGATAATATCACCGGAACATTGTTCGTTACATGCATGTTTCAAGTTGGTCTCGTCTTGTTTGAACAGCACGATTAAATTTGCATTATCGCGTATTAATTGTTTAGGTACTTTTAAATAACTCTGCGCTAAATAAAATATATCTACTTTATTGTGTCTTCCTCGGGAAAAATATTCCCTTATTATGTTCTGTTGTTCGCCGATTACGTCGTCCATTATAAACACAGAGTTTGGTAAAACCTTTTCAGGTGAAATAACCGTATCATTTTCAAAAAATGTGAATATGTTAACACCGTCGATTTCGTTAATAATTCGTTTTAATAATTGATATTTAGGTTGTTCCAACGTTTTAGAGTATATGTATACGTTTTAAAATCGTAGACTGTTTTCATTAACAAGCATGAAATATATTAAATTTGTTTTTCCACAACCCGAACTACCCAAAATTAACGACCTAATAATATTTGGAAATAGTGCTCCGTGTCTAGATTTCACCGTATCTGGTGTGTTAATATTATAAACGGGGAGTTTATGTTCTTGCTCGATGAATTTCATTTTGATATAAATATCACGGTAATGCGTATATTTGCATCACACGATGTTTCGCGTTCAAAGGAGAAGCACGAATAAAGGCTCTGGTTTTATTAACTCTGTTATAAATAAACTGCCGATCGAACTTCATTTACCGGGGTATCAATACTGTGGAACGGGGACTAATTTGAAAAAACGTTTAGCTCGTGGCGACAAAGGTATAAACCTTTTGGACTCTGCAAGTAGAGAACACGATATCGCCTACGATCGCAGCAACTCTATAGCAGATCGTAACGAGATGGATCATATATTGGAAAATCGAGCTTGGGAGAGGTTTAAGGCATCAGACGATAACTATAAAGAAAAAGCATCGGCTTGGCGAGAAATAACGTGATGAAGATAAAACGTAAAATCGGCGCTGGTTGTGGGTTTAAACCGACGGTAAAAGCCGCTAAAAACGTGTTGAAGAATAATATGAGTGAAAAAAACTTGTCCACGTTATCCAAAAAATGTGTATTAGCTGCTAGAAAAATATTTCGTAAAAATAACAAGAAAACTCGTGTGCCCAGAGTAATTCCTATACCTAAAACTGGCGGTATGCTCCCTCTAATACCTATATTTGCCGGACTATCGGCTCTCGGTTCGTTGACGGGCGGTATAGCGGGTGTAGTAAAGACCGCAAGAGAATTCAATAGAACCGCGCCTTCACATTTGGGTAACAGGTTATATCTCGCACCGTATAAGGATGGATCTTACAAAGTTCAAAAAGGTAAAGGTTTATACGTTGATCCGTATGAAGGAGCTGGATTGGTGAAGAAAACGAAGGAAACAAATAAAACGAGAAAAACGAAAAAAAAACTAATTTCCACGTTACCCAATAGAGCATTGTACGACTACGAGGTTATAAAATACGCGCGCATGCTGGATATTCCTCACTTTATCGGCGTATTTTCAAGAGATAGGTTGCCTTCTCGTCCGAAATTCGAAGAATCTACGATAGTCAACTTGGATACGGAAAATAGTACAGGTACTCATTGGGTAGCGTATAAGAAAATTGGAAAACATGTAGATTACTACGACAGTTTTGGAAATTTAACACCACCATTAGAACTTCAAACATATTTTAACGGCTGTACCGTAGAATATAATTATTCTAGACACCAAAAATATAATACAATAAATTGCGGGCATCTGTGTTTAAAATTTTTATCATGTATACGATAACTTTAAACGGGGACTCTAGCGAATTATCCTGCAACATTTTTCCACCGTTAGAAGTCGATAAAACCGCACAGTTATGCTTTTTGAGTTTACAGACAAATAATTCCATACCGAACATAGACCCCGACTGTAATACTATAGGTTTTAATAATTCATTTTTTATTATTATATAATATAATATATAATATATATATATAATAATATATATTTTATATTATTATTCATTCATTAAGTTTATCTCTAACAATATAAATAAAGCTACAACTACAAAAACAACTAGTAGAACATCAAAAGCCGTCAAGTCAACCCGTACGCCGTACACGAAACTGACAAAAAATAATCTATTATTTCTACGTTCGTTAAAAGTACTTTAAAATCATGGACGATATGTATTTAAATGTTACCCAGGGGTATGCTGACGATTGTCAGATAACTCAAATGCAATATCATTCTTTTCAACCATATTCAAACAATGCTTTTTCAAATAACGATAAGATTAGAATTTCTATTCAAAATATGGATGCGTATACTCTGCCGTGCGAAAGTTATATTTATATCGAAGGAAAAGTAAATACACCCACTGAGACGGGGTTAGGCACATTCGATTTCACAAACAATGGACTAGCATTTCTATTTTCTGAAATGAGATATGAAATAAACGGTATAGAAATACAGAAATTAAAATATCCGGAAATATCTTCAACTTTAAAAGGATGCTGTTCGTATACACCGAACGACTTGCATGTATTACAGAATGCAGGTTGGGATACCGATCTGAGTACCGATGATAATAAAAATTTTGTCGTAAATGACAAGTTTAGCGGTTGTATCCCGTTAAAATATTTATTTGGATTTTGTGAAGATTATAAAAAAATATTACTTAATTGTAATCAACAGCTGATTTTAAACCGCGCGTCTGCCGATTTCGACGCGTTATACGTCAGTGGTACTGCGACTACCGAAAACATTGCAAGAAATAAAAAAGTATCGCTCACACTGAGTAAAATGCTATGGAAAATGCCCATTGTTAAACTCAATGACAGAGAAAAACTACGATTGTTAAAAGTTTTAGACTCGAGAAAACCACTTTCGTGCGCGTTCAGAACTTGGGATCTTTGCGAATATCCAGTTCTGCCTACAAATAAAACTCATTCGTGGACAGTTAAATCCAGTAGATTGCTAGAAAAACCAAGATTCGCAATAATAGGTTTTCAGACGGATCGAAAAAATAATTTGCTTAACAGTCTGGACGATTTGATAGCTGTAACCTGAAAAACCTTAAGATTCATTTAAACTCTGAAGTGTTTCCCTACGAAGATTTTCAAGCCGATTTTCCAAACAAATTAACGGCCGTGCTGTATAAATCGTATGCAGATTTTCAAAAATCGTATTACGATCGAGACCATTGTGCACCTTTACTGTCAAAAGATATTTTTCAAACCACTTCGCCCGTTATTTTTGTCGATTTATCACGCCAGAACGACAATGTTAAAACATCTACTGTGGACATGCGGATAGAATTTGAAACTACTCAATCAATCCCGGAAAAAACAGCCGCATATTGTCTGATTTTACACGATCAAATTGTAACTTATAACCCATTTAACGGTGATGTAAACAATTTTATACCTATATATACTAACTTATTGTAAAATATTTTTTTTAAAAATAAAGTATTTTCTTTTAATATAAAAATGTGTGTTTTTATTTTATACATAATTATTTATTCATCATATAGCATGTTTTCAAATAATGATTTGTTTGATCCTCTTTGCCGGCCTGGGTAAACGTGTTTGGCTTTTTCCGGATAATAATCCGGAAATTTGGTTGGTGATGCGAGTGGTGATGTTACATGCATAAGATCGTAAAATGACGGTCCGTCGTTTTCGTCCTGTGTCGGTAGACTGAATTCCGGCGGCGGCGGCGGCGGCGGTGTCTGATGCGAATAGCACGGCGACTCGTAAACAGCGTCGTACGACTATAATAATAATAATAATAATAAGTTATAAATTTATTATAATAAATAATTTTTAATTAATTACCATCGATTGACCACCGTCGGTTAGTCCATTTTCGTGCATCGTCAGGTAACTAGTCCCCGGTGACGACAACGGTGAATAATATGCGACATTTTTCATGTCGATTTGATCGATGCACGACGTAGTGGATGGAGAATAATATGTATCAGAACAATTGCCTTGCTAGAAGATAGGGGGAAAAATGATATGATAATAATATTTAATTTAATGAGAAAATTTATGTATATCATACCTCGGATTCGAGTTTAGTTTTCCGTTTAGAAAGAGTTTGCATGGTAAATTGTTCGAGCGAGAACATCTTAAACTGGTCGGCGAATGATGGTTGACTCGCCGGTACTTCAAATATTTTGATTTCTTGATCAAACACGTTGTTAATATAAGTCTTCATGTCTTTCACATTTGCTATCTCGTCGATTCCGTCTCTGCCGGCCAGAATACACACGGTTTGATTAAACTGATATAGTACGTTTGGCCTCACAAACGTGGTTTTTCTTTCAACAGATTCGAAAATCATCCTCTCTAAATTTTGAAGTGCGAACAGGTCTGCCCTATTGAGCAAAACGCGACATCCTTCTTGCACTCGCGAATTTAAAACGAGATAATTTTTGCCTTGATTAATTGTTTTTAAAACCGTAGCTAATTCGTCGTCCAGAAAAATAGTATCCCGGTATTTTTGCGGCGGATCGAGTATAAACGAGAATATATCACCCATGATGAAATATATTCGTTTAAGAAATTGTGGGCTGATGTTAGTAAACCTCGACGGCGTGACGATATGTACCACGACATTAAAATTATCCTGTGAATTCAATCCGACGTGAATAAACTTGCAGTTTGTGAAATCCATAACGAATATAGACGAATCCAGAAGCTCGGACGGTGGTGCCGGCGCGACGTACTTGTACATTGGGTTCCTGAACTTATTTGATTCCATTGAACCGGCCATAGCTTAAAAATTTTAAACACTTGTAAAAATTAAACACTTTGAAAAAATATTGCTGAAGTAAAATAAGAGCGTGCTTTGTCGCTAGTATATAGTATAAGACTGACGAAGCGGAGCACTGTCACGGGGTGAATTGAATATAGTTGTACATAATAATCACAGACCAGCGCGATCCTGTCGGAGATGACTCATTGTTCATATATTATATTTATATATATATATATATATATATATATATATCATATAATGTTATTCGGGATCAATTCTCCGAATAATGGACCGGACGTCAATTACTTTAATCACGTGACGATAACGACGAGCGCTCGTTAATATTGTTATAAAGTAAATATATAATTATCAATAATGATACTAGGTAAATAATGTAATCAAATACACGACAAAGTCCGCGACGACGACGCCGACGACGAGAGATAACGTAATCGGTAGCACGTGTCATCGTACGCGAGGACGGGGGGCGGGATACTCGGTGGAGCCGTGAACGGAGAGGGAGAGGCGGAAGGTAACGATTGACGGTCGGGCGACGGGGCCGTCCGTTCATCCGACCGGTCTTTTTCGCCGTCGATAATAAGAGATAACGCTATCGATAGCCCGTGTTATCATATGCGAGGACGGTGCACGTAGGCACGAGGTGAGGAAGAATACACGGTGGAGCTGTGAACGGGGAGGAGGTGTAGGAAAATATTCGATGACGATAGATAATGTAATCGATTATTAATAGTGCGTGATAACAGACGATATGATAAGAGACAATGTAATCAATACTGATAGTGTGTTATCATACGATATGATAAGAGATAACGTTTACGATAAGAGATAACGTTATCAATACGGTTTTGGTGATAAGAGATAACATGATCGATGTTGATAACGAGCATGCGTGATATGAGATAACATTATAAATGTCGATAACGAGCATGCGTGATATGAGATAACATTATAAATGTCGATAACATCCCTAGATGATAAGAGATAACGTTATCATAATTGATAACGTCCCTGTGTGATAAGAGATAACGTTATCAGTGGTGATAGTGGCCCTCTAGGGCAGTGGAGCCGGTGGAGCCGCCCTTGTTCCAGAACCTACCAAAATATACTACTCAAAGGATCTTACTAAATATACCTTTACACCATGTAATGTAGGTATTCGATTGGATCCAAATTCGGTAAACTTTTTCGCTACCAATCAATTCGCTATTACCTCTATACCTAAATTAAACAACTGTATAACATAATTACCAAAAATGCCCGCCTTTTATTGGCGGGTATTTTACTTTTATTTATTTTATTTCATTATAGCTCTGACGCTATTTGTGACAGGAAGGCCGTTTTTACGGGACATATTTTGGTTGAGGATCATTTAAGAGGTACGCTCATCAAGTTTCCCCAAAAATCTATTTCAAGGGATTTTACCGAAATCCCTTTCTGTTTATCCTATTTTGGATCCAAATTCAGTATGACTGTCATAAGCAGTTTAACTATCGATTTTTAAAATATTAAAAGGAATTTTGATCAAGGATATTCCAATCAAGCCAAAAATTAAATATTGCATATATTCTATTTTTGGGCAGATATGAACAGTATGACCAATCCTTAAAACCTCGCATAATTGAATTTTTTTTTTTTTTAATATATAAAAATAAACATTTTTAAATTTTGACTATTGAAAATTTCAGTGAAAAATTTTTTTCAAGTTTACATCTCTAGGTGTACTTCGTACTAACCTTACTTATTTAATAACCTACCTTGGTTAAAAATTAAAGTGCTAAGCCAGTTCCTAAAAGTAACTCCTTTATCAGCTACTAAATTGTGCTAAATACGTTCAGAATATCGAATAATGTATTTTAAATATCGATCTAGACTGAACCCATTTGATTAAGGAGAAGAGGATTTTGGGATAATGTCCCAGCCGTTCTTATTAAAGGATCCCGAACAAAAATGTATACTGTTAACAGCTTTCCTACCACAAATGGAGGCAGAGCTATATTACAATTTAAAAAACAATGTAGGAAAAGGAAGGTTTTTTAATATATTTACATACTGATGTTTTTTTATAACAATTAAAGGTATCCCCAGTGATTTATGACTGAAATTAAGTATACCATGACAATTTAAAAAAATAACCTTCTTTATAATTCCTTTATAGTGTGAAGCATGTTTAAAATAGTAAATAATATATTCTAAATATTCATCCAAGGATGCCCACCGTGTTTAAATCCATTCGGTTATGTAGGAAGAGATATTAAAAAAAGAGGTAGGAGTCCGTACACTATTTGTTAAATAATACTAATCCAAAATATTTAATTGAAATTTCGAAAATTTTTAAATTCTATAGCCTTATATGCACTTAATTTTAATACTTACAGAATATTTTTGTAAAATATTTTGCTTCTAAATAAAAAAATATTATCATTAAACATGAATGAAAATGAGTGACAAAATAATATTTTCAACATTAATATGTAATACTATGTAATGTGTAACATTTTTCTGAATTTTCTAGCAGTAATATAAAAAAATGTACAGTCAATTTCGGTTTTTATTTTTAAGATACTTGTTTGAAAATTAATAATATTTTAAGTTTAATATTTAAGCTCCTATATAGAGTTAAGTATTTTAATACTATCCCCAGTGATCTACGACTGAAATCATATGCACCATGACTATTTCAAAAAATAACCCTCCTTATAACTCCTATATAGTGTTAAGTATGTTTAGAATAGTAAATTATATACTCTAATTATCCACCCAACGATGCCCATCGAGTTCAAACTCATTTGGTTAGTTTGGTAAGGGATTTTCGGGGTATCTTGGTGGTAACTTCAGGACTCTAAATAAAAATAGATAGCATTGGATAGGTTTATCCAACAACAGTGACCGAATTAGAGCGATAAATCACGTTTGAAGAATTAAAAATAATTTAGCGGTGACGGTTGTGGTGAAGTGCAACGTATTACACTTACTTAAGTAGGTTACATACTAAACGATTCGAATACGTGTGTATGTGTGAATAAAAAGAGCACCAATAAATATTAATATTGTTCAAATAACAATACAATTATTTTTATTTTTATACTGATTAGTACCGCTGTTACTGCCAGTCTATTGTGGATGACTACGGTTTTTGTTTTGTGTCTTTTTGTTATTTTTAAATAATGTATGGAAGTATTATATATAGACTCTTGATATTTGGTTAAACAACAATTCGGTGTCAAACATTTTATATTTTTAAATAATTTCAATAAAAATAACTACAGTCGACGGATAAAATATTACGAATAAACGTAAAATAAACGCAGCACTTCGCGGCATACGAATCCCTCGTGTATACAAATACAAAGGAAATGCATTAAAAATACATTAGAAATTTATGTTAAGTTTTATCTATAAATCGCGATCTGACGTGATCGGATGCTACCACAAGTACATCAATTTTTTGTGTATGATTAAAAATCATTGAAATCCATATAAAAAATTCATGTTTAATTTTGTGTTATCAATCGTGTAGGGTATAAGCAGCTTTAATATTAGGTTAGTAAGATAATGTATATTGAAGATTTATTTTTACCAACTACGTCAATAATGTTATTTAACTTAAGAATCTATTAATAGTTATGGTATGAATCTGTACAATGTTACATAGGTCCATTTATTTGCTTCGTATTTGGTATGACTTCTAATAAACCCGATGTTATTACTAATTATTCAAAACCTGTTAAACAGTATATGATTGCTTTATAGTAATAATAATAAAAAAATTAATTTGTTAATTTTTCACCAAAGGTGACATTTAAATACGTACATAATGATATTAAATAAGGTAATGTAAAATTAATATTTTTTTTTTTTTTAGTGGCTATGATTTTATGCTCAGGTAAGTCAGATTAAACATCATTCACTATATGCAGTAGCACATTTTCAACTTTTTCTTGGGAGAGGTCCAAATATGTTGAATGCCAATCATATATATAATATTTATATATTACAGAATCTTTAGTGGCATAAAAGCTTAATTGGCCGACAAAAGATTGTTGTTAAATTGTTGGTAAATGAGGTGGATGTTGCAAGGTCCATGAACTATTTTGGTATATAATACTTGTTTAAAAGATTTCATTAAAATTTTTAACTTTCGCAATTATTAGCTTTAAATCTACTTAATTTTGATATTTTTAGAATATTTTTGTTAAATATTATGTATCACACTGAAAATAATTATTATTAAGAATAAATAAATACGAGTGATAAAATAATTATTCAACATTACATATATTATATTGATATATTTATCCTAATTGTCTAGCAGTAATATAAAAAAACTACACAACGAATAGTGATATATTTATTTTTATATTATTTTAAGATACTTAATTGTAAATTAATAATATTTTAAGTTTAATATTGAGGCATATGTATATCTGATGAATAGTCTAATACTATCGGATAGGTCATGAGAGTTGTAAAATATAATATTAAAACATTAATTTACTCGTAGTATACTTCAAGGTTTAATTGATAATTTTTCTTCAAATTTTAAAGCTGTTTATTTCTTAGTTTGGTAATAAATGGTAAAAGTACCAAAGGACTACGACCTGGTATTAATGATGTAGTTTATTAAATTTTGATTTATAAAAACTCCTACTATATTTGTATATATCATTTCAAATGTTAAATACACTGGAGATTCAAATATATATTTAAAACATTTTAGTACCAAAAAAGTGTATGTATTTTAATCATTATTAAAGAAATAACCATTATTTTTAATACATAGATTTCGTAATTTTTTTAAACCTTGAATAAAATACAAACTCTGTGAAATTTTCAAGTATTTTGAAAATTAGAACTCGTATATTTAGATTTATGAGGAAACAACCATTATATTTAACCGTAGTTTTTCAAAAATTATATTACCACTTGAAAATAATATGTTGATGAAATTTTAGACAAAAATGAGTATTTATGAAAAACTTAGATCATGACGTCATCTTCTGGTTAAATTACTCAAAGAAAAATATAAATCAAATAATCAGGTGAATCCGCAGCTGCAACTGTTTATATATTTATAAGGCTCCGATTAACTCATTGAAAATGAAAACCAACGGGCAGCGGCTCCGAAGCTTTCGAAACAGTCCAATCAATTTATTCTTATTTAGCTAATAATATGTACATCCCGGGAGTTACATATTATAAATGGAAATATCATAAATTGATTAAATCTACTTACATTCGTTCTTTTAGGCGAAACTATCTGTTGAAAAAGATAGAGGCATTGGTGCCCAAACGATCGGTCTCGGACTTATGTTAAAGTGTGTTATACACTCCGTTATATAACGTATTAAAAGTAATTTTTTTTGTATTCTCCAGAGAGGGCTATGCACCTACCCTGCTTCCATAATGGACACCAATTGGACAACCAAAAATACTTTTAGTATGTTATTACTCTAGTGTGCAACACATTTGATCACCGTCACAAGCCCGTTTACGCTGTTATTGAATGCGCTATGGTGATTCAAAAAGTTTCCCCTCGTTTGCTGTGCCTGTAATCGTATATCATTACTCGAGTATTTTTGTACCCACAATTTTATTCCGACTACGTTTGTATATTTAAACATCATCACTGATTATGCCGATTGAAAATTATCAATGATATGAGAATTACTACCGTTACTACTACAACTCTGGCTCCACTTGACATAATTAGGCGTTTCCATTATTTGTCTTTGCGTAATCTATTTATATGTAATTAATCAATGGTACTACTATACTGTATTAAGAATAAACTTATTATTTACCTTTCCCAACAGATCAAATATATGAAACATTTAGTTGTAAGTTGTCAATAATTAATGTATATTAACAAATAAGTGTATAAATGAATAGTTGTTTCTCAATAATATCCACGTCTTTGATTTAGTAATGATCTTATATTCTCAAATTGATTTTTATTTATATTCTATAGGCTATCACATTACTTAAACGTAAACGACAAACTTTATTAACAAGTAGGTAGGGAATAAAATATGCAATTTATTAGTTAGCACCTATTATATGTATATATATATCTATATATGCATGATTAATAATATATTCTTTTGTATTAACTACAAACTTCTCGGGTTTTTAGTTTTTATTATTTATTATCTAACTAATTACTAGGGAAAATTCAACATTAAGTGGGAGTAACACTATGTTTTTCAAAAGTTAAAATGATTCCCTATTCCGATAAATTAACGGTGTTAAAACAGATTAATTTTAGTTTTGAAAATAGTACATAATTTCTTGTGATGTCTGTGTTTTCACCGGATAATTTTTGAAATAATTTTTTTTTATAGTAAATGAAAGTTAATAGTAAAAATGATTTTTATTAATTCTAAGGCTCCATGAAAAGCAATTATTAGCGACGTGGGCTACGATCGGTTAAGCGGTGGTATGACCTTAGTGATGACGCCGTACTATTTGAAGTTGAATATTATATCATATCTACTTCTATTTGAATGTCAATGAGGGTCCAATTTACAAATCACATAATTAGTACACAAGTTTAATCTGAAAATACCGGCTAGAAATTCGGGATAGTATAATAATCATATAAACATAAAAATATAATACAAATAAAAAATACATCATAAAAATCATATTATTGGTGGTTCTATCACTCTTGTGGTCTTCCACATGAGTAGTGGCGTTATCACCTTGATGATGACCATATCCACGGTTTGTAGATTGGTAGTTATTTGATTCCATTTACTTCGTTTTTGCATGGTGTGGAGGTACTCTTTTTGCTAGTGGATCCAAAAATAGTAGTGGATTTTTTGAATGAGTGGCCATCGTTTACGTGAACTTATCACTATAGTTTTACTGGTTCTTTGTGTATAGGTATGGCAACGAGTGTTCCATTGTTAAGAAATGTCCGGCGGTAAATGTTTTGAAGTCACTGTTTTCTGCAGACA
Organism: Pemphigus obesinymphae; assembly: GCA_025469235.1. Classification (NCBI taxonomy): domain Eukaryota; kingdom Metazoa; phylum Arthropoda; class Insecta; order Hemiptera; family Aphididae; genus Pemphigus; species Pemphigus obesinymphae. The sequence continues at coordinate 13,463 of JAIPRL010005814.1, forward strand.
TTGCACTTGGGGGCATAGAATTGAGAGTTGCCTCTACATGATGGAAAATTAGTTCCTTTGAAGTCAATACACGACCCATTAGAATTCGACGGAGTAGGATTTTCACAGATTTCACTACACCATCCTAAATGCCTCCCATAATAGAAGTTACAGTTGGATTAAAATGCCATGTAATTAGATTTCTTACAGGGTATTTGGCGATACTAAATTCACGAATAATAGCATCGATTTCTTTCAAATACCTTTGTGTCCCTAGAAAATTGGCCCCGTACTCGCTGTATATATCTGAACATCGACTTATCCGATTAATGAAATGATCTAATGCTACTATGAATAGTAGAGTGGACAGATCAAATACAAGCTCGATGGAATGGTAGTAGTAACCATAAAAATAAAGATACAAATATAGGCTATGGTTACTCTTACTTTTCGCAGTATAGCGGCTTTTACTTCAAACGGTCCAGCAAAATTAACACCAGCTTTTGCAAAACTTTTGATTTGAAATAATCGATGTGATGGTAGATCTCCTATAATTGGTAGTCATATGTGGTGGTTTCACTGGAAAGCATGGAATACACATATGTATCCTTTATTTTATTTGTTTCATCCAGCAAACTTGACAAAAGTTGTTCGGGAGTTTTTGAGGTTCAGGATAACTATGTGTTCTATGAACATGGTGGTCGAACAGTAACGTAGTAAGACCTGACGATTTTAAGAGTAAAAAAGTTTATTTTTCCTTATATGGTATCTCTGTATGAGCTAAATGACCCCCGGCCTTAAGCAAATAATATTTATCCAGGAAAGGAACAAGTTTACGTAATCTCACTAACACAGTTTTCCAGAATTTGTTTGGTGTCATAAGCCAAGAATATGTGCGGCGTCCATTTTACATGAACTCGTAAGGCTTTTTTTTTCTCTGAAGTAGTTGCAAATCTAGTTGTAACTAAAAATGTCCCATTATTTGAACAATTTCGTAAATGCAACCAATAAGCGGAGTGTCTTAGTATTTTTGTTGTCTGAATGGTACAAAAAAGTACGTTCTTATTCATTCACGACTACAGTCTGTGTAATTAGCCTTTCTTCTACTTCAAGGTGATTCATTAGTGTTGTTTGAGATTGTTTAGGCCAATTAGTCGCGGGTTGATATAGAAACTCTGGTTATTCCATCCAATTTCATGATTGAGAGGTCTTTAGCAGCCAAACCACCAGAAGCACAGTCTGAAAGGTAAACCTCGGAGGAAATGTCGCGTTAAATATCAATATAGGTGGTTTATTGAATTTTAGACACAGGACTGGTGACAAAAGTTTTCAGTTTGGACGTGTGAGTTTTTATCTATGCCAATGTGACGGTGGAATCGGTCCATGCAGTAACGTTTACCATGTTCAGGGTTGCAAGGTTTGGTTTTATAAATCCGAGTAATCGAGTTAATAACAAAGCTCTGCACAAGTCTAATCACGGATTTGACATTTTTGCCAAGGTAGCTATTTTTGATTTTCTCATTAGTAGTTGACAAGCTATTTCATCTTCAAAATCTTCACGTAAGTATACAACCACCACATAGGCAGCTTCCGAGCTGTCACATAACTCACTTAAACATATCTAAATCATTTATTTTTACTGGAAAAGATTAGCCTCAAAAATCATCCAAAGTGTGTTCAACTTGGAAAATGTCTGACATGTAGTCAAATAATTTAATTCAGTCTTGAAGAGTTTGTAACTTTCAATTCAATTGAATTTTTTGAAATATTAAAATTGGAAATTGATTTTTTGGAGAAAAATCACGAAGTTTGGGCTTCAAACGTGACTTTCCAAAAATGGTTTGAAAATAGAGTCCAACTTGAAAGTAGTATACGGTTGTGTGGAACATGGAGTTAAGCTGATCACTGATTACCTCCAGGCTGGTCACACAAAAGATGAATACTAGCTCTAGTATCTTTTGCAAGTAGTAAAAAAATACAGAGAAGATGTTCCCGTACTCACAAAAGAATATTATCCAACATACATATGGTAACAAGTCTTATTAATATATTTGTAATAATTATTAATATTGTAGTGTATATTGATAAACATAATATGTCAACATAATTGTATTATAATATTTACATTCTTTATCAAATTTAACAGTTTTATCCAAATACCATAGCACATAAAATAACATATAATTTTCACAAATCAAAGTTAAGGCACATTTTTTAAACATAAACCAATTCGAAAAATAATTTGTATATGTTCATAATGTACCTATTATAACAAAACTTTTGGCGAGGATAATAAATCAGATTTAAAGTTTTTTTTTTAATTAACAGTCTAGCCAGGACGTACAACTAATTTTCTTATTCCTCGTACTACTTATACCTGTGTACCAGCTAGTGCTTATACTATTACTTAAATTTTCTCTGTGGGTAACCATAAACGTTTGACACAACTTTCTGTAATGAAGAAATTCTGAGTAGCGCTATCTAAAAGAGCCCTTACTGTATAGAATGTCTGTTTTTGTCTTGTATTATACCCGAAGCGGTCGATATTTGTAACGAAGCAAATGACCTCATGAAGTTCGACACACAAAACGGCCATTTTTCAGGACCAACAAACATACATCGTTCACCATTTTTGTTTTTGCTTAACGGCATGGCAATAGGTCTGTTCACATTTCAAGCGTTAGCCTCTGAAGTGTGGGAGAATGTTTTTCATCATAATTTATTATTTATTGTTCGGTTTTTGTCAGAAGAGCCTCTGCTGTTGGATGCTTTTGATTTTTAGTTCAATAATGGTAGCAGAGTTGGTGATTCAGAATTTCTTTTAATCTTGGGTGATGGAGGATGGTTTGGATCTATGCGTGCCGTGTTTCTTCGTCAATTTAGTATATGTTGCGTAGTTTATGTATGCTTAGTTCCTACCTTGGTGGAACGCAGAGATTGGATCACGCGAGTCTGCCCGTGGTAGGTCTCGCATACGGTTTCGTTGAGGTATACTCATGTAGGCCTCTGGTAGCCTTGTAGTATGAAAAATAAGTCTCAAACAGTGAAACTATTTTTCAATTTGTAGCTTAAAAATGATATTGTTGTAGTTGAAAAACGCATAGGAAATACTTTGAGTGTACAACGTTTCAGATGTGAGCAGTGGTAAACAGTAAAAGGTAGTTCAGGAGCGAAGGTAAGATAGACGTCTTGACTGTTCGACTGAACTGCACTAGGCCGTTCTCCTATACTTAATAGGGAATAGAATAATACCATTACGTTTTTGCTTTTCTTGCTAGGACGGCCATTTTTGGCCTGTGCCACATTCCAAGCTTTAGCCTTTATATGTTGTATGATATTGGTTGATCTTTTTGTTTTTGTTTTATTGATTTACTCAGCTATATGGGCGTAACTTTTGAGATGTTTTTGTTTCTTTGTTAGTTCTTCCTATTTCAATTATGTGTTTATACTTTGAGTTAGAGTTTTTATAGAACATGCTTCTTGTGGTGTTTTTTTATAAATTCCTTTATGGTGGTTAGACCCGCCGTGTTTCTTAGTATTTGGTTTGAGACATACTGCGGTGTCGCTATTATTATGCGCAGGGCGATATTTTGGACTGCTTCTACTTTACCCCAGTTTGCTTTTGAGAGATTTGCACCAGACGTTGCTCCTGTGTATGTTAGGATTGATCTTACGTACATGGTATATGGGTTTATTTTTGTTTTTGTGGGGACCGGACTTTTTCTACCTTGTATAGGGTATAGTATTCCTCTTACTCTTTTTTCTTTTCTTACATTCTTATATGTATGCCAAAGTTTAGGTTTTTATCAACATCTGCTCCTAGATATTTTGCACTTTCTACCCACTTTATTTTGTGTTTATTTATTTAGGTTTTCTGTTTTTTGTTTGTTGAAAATAATTGCAACTGTTTTTTGTGGGTTTATACAGAGGTGCCTTTTCCTAAACCATTGTACTGTTGTATTGTATAATTGAGTTGGTATTGCAATTGTAATATTACTCTTTTAGGGTTTTGATTTTTGGTATATAACCGTATGTCGTCTGCGTAGAGAGCCAAGTTTGCGTTTATATTTAATGGTATATCATTTGTGTATACTACATAGAGTGTTGGCGACAGACACGATCCCTATGGCACTCCTGCGAAGGCAGGCCGGCTGCTAGATAGATAGTCGTCTTGGCGTACTTTAATAGACCTATTTTCAAGAAATGAGCTGATTAGTTTCGTTAGATTTATAGGCGTTCTTATTTTATGGAGTTTGTGGAGAAGGCCCTCGTGCCATACACGATCGAAGGCCCTCTCCATGTCTAGAAATACTGCAGCAGTTTTTTCCCCTTTGTTTTTATTCACACACAGGTGGTCGACTAGATTTACGAGCTAGAGAATAGTGGAATGTTGTTCTCAGAACGCGTATTGCTCGTTTCGTATTTTTCAGCTATTTGCAACGACTAATTTTGAAGTAATATGCGCTCTAGGATTTTCGAGATCGACAATAGTAGTGATATTATTCTGTGATTTGAGGATTCGTTTACATCTTTATGTGGTTTTGAGATCGTTATAATCATCGCACATTTCCAGGCGACAGGAAAATATCCTATCCTCAGGCAACCATTTATAATTTGTGTTAGGTATAGAATAGTTCTTTTTGATATAAATTTAAGTGCTGTGTTCAAAATGCAGTCCTTTCCTGGGGCTTTGCGCCTTGGTAGATGTTTGATTATTTTTACTATGATACCAAGGGTGGTGAACATGTCGTTTTTGTATGGGGTGTCCTTATTATGATTGAGTAAATTGGACCATTTATTCCATTTAGGGGATGGTTTTCTGGTCGTTTTTTTAATTTAAATATTGAGTTATCTTTTGGGTTTTGGGAGTCTACGAACTTGTCCTACTCATCTTCTTTATGAGTTTTTAGTATTAACCTTATGAATATAATTTTTTGTTAAGTTGGCGTTGTATTGTGGGGTCTCTGCTTCGTTTTCATTCGCGACGGAGTTAATTTTTAATTTCTATTTCGTTTAGTATTTCTGTGGCACGTTATATCATGTAGGATTTTTTCTAGTGAATTTTCTATTTTTAATTATTTCTACGATATTTTTGGAAAGGTGACTTATTGCTGTATCTATTTGGCGTGAAGTATTGATTTTTAAGATTGCTTTGTTTGAGGTTTATGTGAGTATTGCATTGAATTGTTTGTAGGATGGCTAAAAGCCTGTTTCCTTATGTTAGGCGTGGGCCATTTATACGTTTTCGGATATGAGGTTTGAATTGGTTGATAAAGATTATGTTTTCATTCGAAAATGAATTTTAATTATTAGACCAGACATATGGTTGGGTGTGCAGCCGTGTACGTTGGCGAGTCGAGGTAGTGGATTCTTGTTTACCTAGATTTCGGATGTGTTCGGGAGTTAAAAACTGTTTTTTATAGAATAAAATTTTTGATTGCTTGAGGATAAAGTTATGTAATGATGGCGATCTAAAGGTTGCTAATAGAGTTTTATTTGAGACGTAACGGGGGTTACCTAATATCGTCTGATAAGAATTTCTGAGAGAGGTAGTAGATTGAGTTCAGTGAAATTCGGTATGGTTAATTTAATAATACAAGTAGAAGTGTGTAGTGCGGTTAGAATCTATTAGGAGACGTAAGTGGTATGCCATAAATGAAGCAAATATTTTGTGTTAGAAACTTAGTAGAGAAGTATAGAAAAGAAAAGAAGGAGTTGTGTATGGGAATTATTAATCTAAGGAACGCGTATGACAAGGTTATTAGAAAGAATTTAAAATGAGTATTAATGAAGAAATGATTACCAAATGTGTACGTAATTGTAATTGACGATATACAAGAATATGCAAGTATAAGAGTAAGGAGTTTCTGTGGGGAAACTGATGGTTTTACAGTCAGGGCAGAAGTGCACCAGGATTCGAAATTGAGTCTTAATTTATTTTACTTAGTAAATTAAATAACAAAGGTTTTCAAGAAAGCTTTCAAGAGGAAAGAATTAAAGATTTTTAGTGATAGAACAGAATATATAGAATATGATTTTGGGAAAAGGCGACACTAAGCAAAGAAGGAAAAGCAAGTAATGAAGTTGAATGATGTTGTAGCATGAGAGTATCAAGAATTTAGGATCTGTTACTATACACTATAAAGCATAAATATATTTATATATATTATCGTAAATGCCGGTGGTACGAATATTTATCTTAAAAAATCGATGTTTCATTTATAATATTGAAATAGTTAAAATGCGTATATATTTTACTTCACTATTGAGAAATGTGTTGTTATTAATTTAAATATAAGTTCTTATAATATTACATAATCAGACAATATAATCACAATGTTATTGATTATTCCTTTATTTATTATGAATAATATTTAATACAATTTATTGACATAACTCTTTATTTATTCATTGGTTTTTAGAAATAAATATACCTATCATATTTTTTTAGGATACTAATTATTAATTATACTATAATATTAATATGTGTTATAAAAACTACGTATATCAGATATAAATGCCAAGGATATGGGGCCTAATTGTAAGTTATTATTTTATTAAAAAAAATTCATCATTTATATTATCTTTTCATAGATAATCTTTATTACAATAAAAATTCATAATATGAATAATATTATAAAAAATAAAATAAAATAAAAAAATATATCATACTACACGCATTATTTCTTACAGACCACGTAAAATGGTATACAAAATCTACTGGTAAATTGTTTATTTATAAAAACTAAATTAATTTATTTTATCACTCATATTACATTATTTTGCTAATAGATATAATAAAGAATAAATGGAGTAAGTATTAAATTTATATTTAGGCATATAGTCCGTCATACATTTTTTACAATTAATACTTTTTATTCAAGTTCTTATATGTGATGAACTATAAGTGATCAGCGAACACAATTTTTTATATTTCTATATGCAAGGCTAGCTAGTTAACGATTTTTTTAACCCGTTAAAGTTAGTGTAAAAAATTAAGTTAAAGTATGTTAAGTTAAAAGTTAATTATATGTTTTTTATTCATGTCATAAGTTAAAAAATAAATTTGAAAAAAAGGAAATTAACTTAGTTAAATGTTAAAATTATCTAATTAACAATAAAAAAATTCGAAAATGCCTCTTAGCTGTCTTGATATTTTTGTTCTTTATTCAAACTAATAATACTGTGAAACAGACAGTTCATATTAAATAAATACTCACCAATACAATATATTTTCAATGTTGGATAGACATAATTAATAAAATGTAGATCAGTACGAAAACATCAACAGTTTAGATGTGAAAGCTAAACTGGTCTGTGTCGTTATAGAGCTCTGCATGGTCTGGACTGGACCATGGTCCGGTCCTTTTGACTTTCTTATACTTTAATTTATAGCAGTCCTGTCCGTCCATAATATAGAAATTGATCTAATATTGGTCCGAGTTATAGAATCGTAAGCCTGGTTTAAATTTTAAACGCCAATTTTGTAATTTAATTTTACACACATATATATATATATTACAATGTATTCGTGTTTATTATAATGAACATAAATAGTTTCGTTATCGCAAGTTTATGACATTCCATGATTGCCTTATTATGTATATATTGCTATATATTTTATACCGTACCTATATGTCATAGCCTGCAGGTTTCGCATAAATATGTTTGTTGTTTTGTACATTAATAATACCTATAAATAATTTTCATAAACATAAATTATTTTTAACCAGGAAATGTTTTGAAACAACATATTATATTATATGTATCAGTCTACTATAGTCCGTGGTACTGTTCGATTGTGTTCTGCGTTTCATTTATCTCGTCGTCTTATCGCTGTGTTTCCAATTAGTATTAAATATTAACTCACTAACTTGATTATGCCTAATACACCACCTACTTCTAAGGAGGACAAAATTAGTAAGCTTGTTGATATAATTGATGAATGAATGAAAAATAATTGAATGATCTGAAAGACTCGCAAAATAAAATCATCACGTCTATTAATTCATGTCGTGAAGGTATTAAAATGCAAGATAAAAAGCAGACTTCCTTTGATTCCAAATTTTACTTACTTGTTATCCAATCAAATTGTCTCGGTAATGGAGGATAACAAGTTATTAAGATCGAGAATTGAATAGCTTGAGTCCAAACTATCGATCGTCGAACGTGCTCAATCTACCTCCCCATCTGTCAATTAAGATAATTTGTTCCTGGAATTTATGGACCCAAATTCCAGAGCCCGTAACGTTATATTATTTAATGTACTAGACCTTTCGGCTTCTAACCCTAATCAGCAAAATGACGCTACTCTTATTAACGAAATGTTCAATGTTATCAACGCACCTACAAAACCTCTGTTTGTTCATTGACTGGGAAAGCCTTCAAATAAGCCTCGTTCTATTCATGTTGTATGACTTCACCATCTGATGTTTTTCAAATTTTTTAAATTAAGCGGCAGATATTAAATGTTGATAAGCTTAAAAATGTTCGAGTTTCATCGGATCCAACATTGCAACAACGTAAGTTATATTCTTCTGTTACATCTAAACTAAAATTGTGGAATGTTGCTGGTGAAAGAGATATATTTATTAAGTTTGTTAATATATGTTCGACAATTTCAAAAAATGGTCGAACAGCCCAACTATAATTAATAAACTGTCCATATACTATCAGAACGTTCGAAGTATTAATACCAAATTAGATTTGTTTACCTACTCATAATGTCTCTTTTTACAATTATGATATTAAAATACTTACTGAAATTTGGTTATCTAATAACGTTATTAACGCCGAACTTGGACTCTGTCCCCTATACACTATATTTCGATGCGATTGTTGTGATACTCGTGATGTTATAATGAGAGGCGGCGGTGTATTGATTGCAGTTAAAAAACTGGTTCGTTTGTCGTCGACTACTTATCTCCGACAACTCTGTTGAACAACTGTATATAGAAGTTAGTGATAAATCTTCCACTTTAGTTATTGGTGCTATACAGGTATATTTTCCTCTTGCTACTGACATGAATGTTTATGATATACATATTAATACTATCGATACTTTATTAAGTAACAATAGTCTCTCGAAATTTTTAATTTTTTCGGTGACTTCAACCAACCAAATATTAATTAACAATTTTTTAATAGTTCTATTGTACCTGTTGTGGTACGTGCTGATTCTCTTGAGTCTAATGTATTAGCTGGTTTTTCTTATCTAAATTTAATACAATTTAATTTAATCTAGTTTTTTCAAACATGTCTAATATCAATGTAACTAATTTAAATTACCCGTTATTACCATTGGACTCTATGTACCACCCAGCACTGAAAATTGAATTACCCATTTTATCATTTAAATACCTAGACTATAAGGAGCAAATTGATTATTTTTTCAACTGTGATTATAATAATATTAGATCTGATCTCACATTATTAAGCTGAAATGGCATATTTAATGGCCTTGATATTAATGATGCAATAAATGTATTTTATAAATATATATTTAAAATAATTAACACTTATTATCAGTTCAAAACTTTAAATTTGCCCAAGCACCCTCTCTAGTTTAGCAACTTATTAAAAACCTAATTTTTAATAAAAAAAATATTGCACATAAAATCTATAAACAATTTACCACTTCATATAATTATAATACATTTTTTAATTTAAGTGCTTGTTGTAAGGCTCAAAAAAAAATTGACTATAATATCTTTATCCAAAAAACTCATAATCTTTTCTGGCAAACAAAAAACCTTTCCGGTTTTTCTGGCAATATGTTAATAGCAAACGCTTTACTTGCTCACTTCCAAATTCTATGTATTACAATAGTAACGATATTTCCAGTGATATTGCAAACTGTTTTGCCCAATACTTTTCCAGTGTTTTAAATAACTCGTCAACTTTGCAATATATTTCTGATACTTGTAATACCAGTCTCCTTTCAGTTGATTTTAACTCACGTAAGCTGACTCTCAACGATGTCTATAATGAACTTAATGATATACCTTATAAAACTTGTCCTGGTCTTGACCAAATCTTTAATATATAACAACGTTACTTCTGGTGTTCCTTAGGGATCCCATTTAGCTCCACTTCTTTTTAATATTTATATTAATGACATTAGTGTCATTCATTCAAATATACTGTTTTTGCTGATGATGCCAAACTTTTTCGTATTATAAGGACCCCATTTAACACTAAAGAGCTTCGGAAAGATCTCTATAGCATTAGTACTTAGTGTGATACTAACAAATTGAACTTGAATGTTCTAAAATGTAAAGTTTTTACATGCTCTAAGAAACGTTCGCCATTATTAATCAAATATTTTTTTAATGGCATTGAATTAGATCGAATCAGTCACGTGAAAGATTTAGGAATTTATCTTAATTCCACGCTTTCGTTCAATGATCATTATATCATGATATATTATATATCATTATAATATATATTTATATATAAACTTTAATATTACTTTAATATTTATATCTTTATTTGTAACTCTATTGAATCTTTTACTCTATACCTTAATAATTTAATCACTTAAAACTATATTATACCTATTGCAGCATCACTTACTATATATTTTCATTTTAATTTTATATTATTTAAATGTAACAATATTGTAACTCTTATTTTATGTTTAATAGTTTAATTACCATATTTATTGTACCTCTCGCAACATCATATATTTTATATTGTCATTATATTTCCACATAAAATTGTAATTGGGCTCGCCCGTTTGATGTAATAAATAAATATTCTATAGCATTTATTTATAACTTTATTGTCAATTCATAAGACAAATAAAATAAAATTTATATGAGTACCCACCCATATTATACATATTTATGACTGTGTACATACACATGTATATGACATGACAATACAACTACTGTAACGATACAGTTTCACTGAGTCGTCACTTTATGTCTCTCTGGGTGTTTTTACTTAGGTAGGCATACGGTGGCGCAGAGTACGAGATGCGTGTATATTTTCAAATATAATAGTCGAGTTAATACAACTATACACGCTAGTCGGGTGAAAACATATAAATATATCAGTAAAATTAAAACATTAAATAACAACTCATATTTCTTATAAACTCGCTGAAACTCGTACTCCGCTTCACCTGTGGATTTAAAAACTACCCTCCAAAATCAGGGTTACTCAGGTGAAAATGTATTTATATTTTATATTAATATTTGAGTTAATAATAATAAATCTTTGTCGTCGTTGCCAGATTGTGTTGGATTGTGTTAAAGTTAAAACGAACGCAGGTCATAGTTTCTAGGACCTGTTTAAAATAAGTTAGAAAACTTTATTTATATCAGTCTAACGACCCGATTCAAATGGCCGGTTAGTGTAGTGGGAAATAGCTAGTCGACTGCTCCTTAACTGGATAAGATTAGGCATAGGTATTACAATAATATAGGTAATACAACTACACAATAGGTATGTAATATGCAGTATTCAGAAAGTTCACATAAAAATTTAATTCGTCGAAGTTCACGTTCAATACCTAAAAAATGAACTCGTTCACGTTCACGTTCAAATGTATTTAAAAGAAACACGTTCACATTCACGTTCTTTAAGAAAAATAAACGCGTTCATCTGGTCGTTCATTTTAATAAATCAATTATTAACAAAATATAAATATATTATTTATATAAAAAAAATTATCGATTCATAGAAACCATCATTTTCATTTTATAGCAAACCCAAGGAATTTGGACTTTTAAGTATTAGGTATATTTAAATCTAATAAGATTTATAAGGAAATTTTAATATATTTTAATTTAATTTGAACTTCCTGAAAATCGTTCAAATTCCTTGAAAATATAAACATTGTTCACTTTACAATCCTATTTGACAGTAACGAGTAACGTTTTCGTGTCGTTCACAAAATATTAACGTGAACGCATGAACGTCGTTCTTTTCAAACACTGATAATATGTAGGTACCATAAGACATATGATCATATATGTTATTATATTATGATCATATCCTTAAAATTCTATACAGCCCCCATATTAATATATGTTTCTAACTTTACACATCAATTATACATAAATACTGAAATATTCTTATTATAAATCGGTCCTGCTTTAATGACATTTTGAAAGTAATTATCTCACGTGACGGACATTTTCTGTTATTTATGATTCTTAGCTATTATATAGTTATTGTTGTAATAGTTATATATTATATAGTTGTTGCTTCGGAAATTGTTAGTATTCACTTTTAAGAGAGTAATTATTTAAAATAAAACGATTTTGTACCTATAAAAATGTTGGTTCTTTTTTATTATCGTCCCGCTATTATCTGATTATCTTGAAGGATGGAGAACAAAGCCCACTCCATTCGCGAAAAATCTATTTGTCCGGTCTAGTCCTATCTGGTCTATTTTATACAGTCTCATCTGGTCTGGACTGGTTCGTTCTAGTCCAGTCTAGTTTTAGATTTATATGAATTTAAATATATAAATCTATCCGGTCTCGGTGTCTTTTAGTCGATTGAAAAAAATAAACTGTTCGGTCCAATCCTGTCATTGATAATTTTATCGATCATAGTCTTAGTTCAATTTTAATGGTCCGATCGGGTCCATAAATGAACGAACCGTACAGGGCTCAAGACTTATCACATGAACCAATAAAACGAAAATTTACTACAATTTATCTCATGCCAAATTACCAAAATTTAAATTAATTTAGATACTTTTGTATAAAGTTAACTTGAAGTTAACATGTTATGTTTTAATAAAAATAAAATTGTTAAGTTTAAATTGAATTTGAAAAAAGTAACACGTTAAGTAACATAATTGAAATTAACTTGATTTTTTAACTTAATTTTAACTTTTAACTGGTTAATGCCCAGGCTTGTCTATATGATATAATATATTATAGAGGTAGGTATATTATTTTATCATATTATACTGTATTGCTTTATGATTTTTATTAGATTATACACCAGTAATAAACAGAATAGGTAAAATATTATTTTATATTATAATTAGTTTTTATTTTTCTTCATAATATATAAGTTTGTCCGAAAAATGTCTAATTCACTAAAATTATTCTTTATTTATTCATCTGTTAATATATAAATTTGTGTATGTGCTAGGTATAATTGATATCGACTATAAGTAGTATAATATATCTTAAAATGTATTATTTAAACTTCCTACAGAAATTGAGATAAATGTAATTGATAATATAGGTAAGAATGTTAATTTATAACAAATATAATTTTCATTGTTCTTTCTTATTGTGATTCTTACATTTCACACTTATTAATTTTTAGTAAATTTGTTTTTATAAGAGACTCTTTTACTATAATGTTTTAGAAAAAAATCACAAATATTATGAAAAATTTGCACTCAGAATTTTAGGTAAATAATATATTAATATTGTTACATAAATTATTATGATTTAATATTATACATTGTATACATAATGTGAATATAATACTTATAATAAAAGTTCTGTTTATTGTTAATTCATTGAACTTTTATTTCTATTTGTTGTTAATTACTTAAGCTAATAAATAAATAAAAATAATATGAGTATCATATAATTATATAAATTTAGATGATAGTATTTATTATTTGAGTGGTTTGTAGGTCATAATTTAATAAAAATGAGATTATATAATACCTACTAGTTATACATAAAATTGATTTTTCAGTAGATTTAATTTTGTTATGTAAATTTTTTAGTTCATTCTCAAATTAAAAATAGTAAGTGTTGTATATTTATCAATTTGATGAATTCTACTATTATTATCCAACAGCCTAAAATAGTTTATACATATATTTAAAATAAAATATATCTATGAATCTATGTCTCCAAGAAATAATATCTAAACTTAGAAAAATATATGTATAATCCATCACAGATATTTTTATTATATGGTTTAAAATATATAACATGATTTGATAAATATTGAAAACCTTCAAAAATACTTAACATAGAAATACAGGGAAAAATATAATATTCCAGAATATATACGGACGTATTTCTACGACCGTTATATTTCTTTCATAATTTCCTAGACTTATGTTCTCATTTTCTAACTATAAAACAGTTTTTGACAATTAGGCACCAAGTCTTTGATTTCCATGTATTTCTATGTCCGATTATTTTCGACTAATAACCCAAGTTCGAAATATTATTCACTTATGTATCCATCATTGAAATATATACCATCTATCGGGAAACCCGTCCTAAAGATAGTTACTATAATTTTCCTTTCATAATACTTGCTTTTTTGAGATATATCCAAAACTATAAGGACCGACGAAATTTATTTGACGATTAGTTTCCAAACTTTTGATTATAGCGCAATAATTTCTGATTTTCACTTCATTTTTAAATCCAAGCGGAGAAATAGATACTATTATGAATTGAGCACTCGACTATATTCCTCAACGTAAACTTCTCGATGAATATCTTAATCTATATAATATATAGTATATACTCAAATCTTTACTATTAATAAATTAATTTTATTAAAAGTAAGTCCAAACTGACATAATTAATGTTGCTTAAATTATTATTAATTATGTTAATCAAATTATCTAACAAGTAAAGAGTGAGAGAAACATATATTCATCTATTTAGATTTTAAAGTTGAAAATCTTAACAAATAGTCCAGCAATGTATAGTCTTAAAGGGTATACACTATAGTTTTTAAATAAATTCTCATCATTGGTGGTATAAGATTTTATCATTAAAACTTTTAAATTCAATTTTCATGTCTGTTATTTTATTTTTTCATTTCTCAAAAAATAACTACCTTAACTACCTTAAATTTAATTATGTTCAATATCACTGTCTGATGGATTATAAAATCTTGAGTTCTTATTTTAAATACCTTTGTAAATCTATATCTTAAAAACTAATATTAAATTAGTAATTAATAAAATTTGTGTATCTTTTTTTAGGTTGTGGAAAAAAATATTATGATTACTTATATACATTTCATCCGGATAACAGTAAGTACCTATTCTAAGTTATGTTTTATAATTTAATTGATTCAATTTGAATTCACATATTCTCGTGTGTCACATATCTATTTATATTATATCTATGTTTAAAATGTATTAAAATGTCTTGTATAAAATATTTATTACACCTACTATTTATGAATTTTTCGCAAATCCAGTACAATAAAATATAAATACAAAAATTCAAAACATAAATTTTAAAAAAGAATACTTTATTAACGAATTATTATTAAAATATTTACTTAGGTATAATATTAGCTAGATTTAATAAATAAATTAAAATATTTCAAAAACCATAAATAATTTTACACTATACATATAATATATTATTATTCAATTTTTATAAAAAAAATATAGTATCACAATCATGATACAAACAACTTTTCCTTTCACAAAATATTTTTAAATTAATATATCCGTTTTTTAATTTCCTTTATCATAGTATCATAGTTACTATGATACATAGCGTATCATAGTTCTCAATTTTCTCTAGGATATTTAATTACTTACTATTCATTGAAATCAATTAAAGTACATAGTATAATTTAAATAATACTGTATAATATAACTTACTCTTAAATAATCAAATAAAGGGAAATATTAAAATTCAAAACGACATTAATTTCAACATTAATTTTATTCTATTAGGTATAAAGTTTCCATATTTTATCATTATATTTTATGAATTTTTAAATGTTATAATCCTTAGACAAATAATATTTCAACTTCCCTAAAATTAATTGTATATGAGTAATAATTATAATTTATTTTTCGTGAGTTAAATTTTCTTATACGCTTTAGGATATATAAAATATCCGTATGAATGGTGTGAGGAAGCAGTAGAAAAAAGTATGTGTAAAGTTATTAATATATTTAATAAATTTATTTTGAAATAAAAATCAATTATCTACATTAGATATAATCGTTTCAATATTTAGCATTTTTGGTATTTTATAATAAGTATGTAATTTTAATAAAGTAAACATTTTAATAGGTTGTAATTAGGGGATGACAGCAATCCGGTAGTTGATTAGAATACAAGTGTTGGATATATTTATTAGTAATTTATAGTAACTATTGTAATATTAATTGTTATTTATCTCATTTATAAAATATTTTCCGTTATAAAATGAAGTTTTCCTTTACGTGAAAAACTAAAAACCTAAATATGATCTCTGGAAAGTGTTATTTATTGTATTTGGTAAATATTAAATTATAAAAAATATAAAACATTAAATTAAAAATTGAACACCAAAAAAATATGGATACATAGCAATAGTTTGAAAAACATTGAATTGATTAAATATAATGTTGAAACTTCGTTTGTTTTAAACGATTATCATTTGAACTAACATGTCCATGAATCGACAAAGTTTGAAACGACTTTAGTTTGAATAGGCTTTGAAATAATCGTCATACTATATAAATGGTATTGTATTGAATGGACATCGTCAATAAACGACGCGTGTTTGAAAAAACATTTCTTGAATCGACAAAGTTTGATACGACTTTAGTTTGAATAGGTGATGAAATAACCGCCATATTATGGAATTGTGTTAAATACTTTCTGTTGACTATTTTAAAATTTATAAAAGAATAATTCTAAATCGTCTTAATTTTGTCAGGCATTTAGGTCTAAATCAATTTAGGTTTAAAGTCAATAATATATTAAAACAATATTTTTAATAATTGTAGAATCCAAGTAGACACAAATTTAATGTTAAATGAATTATTTTTCTTCGATGAAGAAAATTATCCAGATAAATTATC
>JAIPRL010005815.1:0-30214 GCA_025469235.1 Pemphigus obesinymphae
ATAATTAAAACAGTATGTAATAAATTAATTTATTCTTATTTGTTGTTTTTCTTGTAATATATTATTACTATTATAACTATTTATATATTGAAATATATAAATAGTTTATTTTAATAAATTATCTTATATTTTTATCTAGATAACCAAAATGTATCTTTTATCTTTATCTTAGATAATCCTTCTATCATTATCTATATCTTTTATCTAGATAACAAAATTAGTTATCTGTCCCAACACTGATTTCCATCAACCCCTTATTCCTTGGTTACTCTTTTAGCGAAATTCGTTGTCATTCTCCACAATTAATAAATAATTCATTTTATTCTTACGTATCATCTGAGTTTCTTTACTATTCCATAATTTATACAGATGGTTCTGTCTCCTCAAATTCAGCAGGTTTTTCCTTTTATATTCTAAATCTTCAACTTTGCTTTTCTGATTGTCTCCCATACCTTTCATTATCCTTCTCTGCAGAAGGATTTGCTTTAATCTATGATTTACGTTATATCCATTATCTCTCTCTCAACTTATTCTTGATTGTTACAGATTCTTAATACCTTTATACTCCATTATGGGAAATCCCTTTAAGTCTTGATCGTCAGTTTTTT
The DNA here is from genome assembly GCA_025469235.1 of Pemphigus obesinymphae. Classification (NCBI taxonomy): domain Eukaryota; kingdom Metazoa; phylum Arthropoda; class Insecta; order Hemiptera; family Aphididae; genus Pemphigus; species Pemphigus obesinymphae. The sequence continues at coordinate 609 of JAIPRL010005815.1, forward strand.
CTATTATTATCCATTCGTTAATTACTGATTTTGAAGTTACGGGTCATTTATTGAAAATCATTTCGGTCCCAAGTCATGTTAGTATTACCGGTAATGATAAAAATGATTCATAAGTTAAGGTTGCGTCAAGCATTCAATCTCGATCAGTTCATAAAATCCCGTATTCTGATTTGATTCCTCATTTTTATGGTTATTAGAAATACTTGGTGTTCGCAATGGAAATACTGCGAAGGCTAGTTGGTTTAAATCTTCCTATCCTGATATTCCTCGTTTCCTATAATTTTCCAATATTGATCTTTCTATGTTTTTATATAATTTCTTTTTGTAGACTTAGATTTTGTCATAATCGTTCGCCATCTCACACTTACTATCTTAATTTAAACTTCTCTGCTTACTGTCCTCTCCAAGATGAAATTGTTGTATGTGATTTTCGACACATTTTATTTAGCTGTCCTTCTGTCGCGAAAGAAAGTGTGACATTATTATGCACTCTCTTTTCGCATGAACAGAGCTCATATTTTGTCCTTAAATCCTTTTCTCCAACTTTTATTAGTAATATTATATCTTTCTTTATAGTTCTGGGTTCTGTATATATACATTTTTCTAGGTTATTAAATATTGTTTATTATATTTTCTATTTATCTATTTTTTTTATTTTTTTTTAGTCTTTCTTTTTTGGTTTAAGTTTTAGTTATGTATCATTAATTTTGTTAATAGTTCAGCTATAATATATACGTTTATGGAAGCATAATAATAAAAAAATATATATATATATATAATTACAGTAACAATTATTAATAATTTTTACGACAAAACTGTCTACTATTTCTGAAAAAAAGTTAGTATTAAATAATATGAACGAATATAGATAGTTGCACTTACGTGTTTTCAAATTAACTAAGAAGATGTAAATAATATTATTTATATTAAGTTTAAATTTTCTCCTAAATAATAATTAAATTGCCACCACTAAATGTTAGACTATAGAGATAAAGATCAGAATAACTATTTTATTTACTTGAAGCGTTCTAATTATAACATACACTATCATATCTAAGATAAATAGAAAAGCATATATCATTCTGGTGGATTTATAATGGCGTTATACCTCAACATGTGCTTTATTACCAAGAAGTGTAACAAATGAAAATTAAGCATTAAAATCTATAAATCTATGAAACCACATACTCCATTCATAACCCTCTAACCCTCTAAAAGTTAGATTAATATAGAAATTCAGGAAAGTTTACTAGAAAATTTTATTTGCTGATTTGATAATTATAATCTTTGGATTTCACGTATTTTCTACTATATATCCTACTTTTCTGATTTGTCATCGTTCATATTCTCCTACGTTCTGGATTTGCTTAGTTCTAAATTTTTGTGTTGGCTTATCCTTTTAAATATTTTTAGTGTATTTTCATATACTTCTGTCGTTACTAATGTTTTATACGAATATAGCGTAGTGGGATGAATCATAAACTTATATATAACGTCCACTCGGTTCTTACTGACAATATTTTGGATTTAAAGTTTGTTTTTAAGGTAAAGAACCATTTATTAGCCGCACTTATTTTCATATCTAAGTATTTAATGTTGTTTATTCATTAACATACCATATCTTCTACTCGCAGAATATGCTTCAGTATATTATTATTTCATTTGTATACTTTCTGCTATAAGATTCTATGTTACAATCTGTAGATCTTATACTGATTTTTTTAATATTAAAATATTGCTACTAGTTTAAATACTTATTAGTTTTAGAGTTATGTATTATGTATATTATATATAAAATATAATAAAATATTTAGGATTAATTACTTAAAAATATTTACTTATATGATTTTGATGTGCATGTGCGATATTAAAATTAGTGCCTAAAAATGTATATGAGTTATTTAATACTTTTATATAATAACTTTTTCAAATATAATATTAAGTTTTGTGATAAAGATAAATCATTGCATCTTATAAACAATTTTAATATAAGTATATTATAATTATATTTTACAATTGCAATATGTAAAACATATATGTAATTGTATGTATTTATATATATATATATATATATATATATATATATTTATACATATATACATTTTTTTAATCACATTTGACATTTAAATAGCCAATAAAAAAAACTAATAAATCATTTATCATAACAATTATTTGTTTGTTATTTTGTAATATTTTCCCCTACATTTATTAGATTATTCATACTACATATACTATAAAAAATTTTATATATTACTTCTTACAATCGTATAGTTTGTACCTTAGTTAGTTAGTGGTAGTCTTTAGTGGTATAATTATAAACAATGATATTTTTTGATATTTTTGAACAAAACCTTCATTTTTCGGCTATTTTTTTTACATTTTGAGAAAATCTTTCTAACTTTGATCTTTAGCTCAGGTAATATATTGGAACTTAAAAATTGTTTCACCTATTATATATAATGCAATTTAATGTTCTACATTTTTATAATGGAGTATAATACACAAATTATGCTTAATTTACGAGATATAATAGAAAAATTTAAAAAATTATGATAATACTGAAGTTTTGGCTCCCCATAAGTTAGCTCAGGATCCCTGAAGTTGTTAACTTAGGATAGACATCAACCAAACAACCTGTCAAAATTCTATTAACTTGTAAATAATTTACAGTTAGCCCCCTATTTTAAATTATATCGACTGGACTAATACAGAATAAATAATATAATAGTTATAATATATATTATGTAAATTAACAGGGCCAAGCCCTGTTAATGAATTTTTTTAATTCGTTATGTTAATTTGAAAGATATTATCTTTTTTAGAAACTTTATAAGTTGAAAATTTATATTGTTTAATGGACAATAAAAAAAATTGAAAATACCTATATTATCGTGTTCACACTAATATTCCTTTAAAACCGACAGTATACACAATTTCAATATATATTTAAAGATTATATAGATACAATTAATAAAATATAAATCAACACGAAAATATTGACAGTGTGGACGCGCAAATCAAACCGGTGTTGTATGTGAAATTTAAATAAAATAAACATACACTTGTAAAACCATCTTAATGTTGTCTATCATGGTTATACGTTTCCCAAAACAACAATATTAAATTAAATCCTGGAACCATTTACCAAGACTAAAATGGGCACAATCAGTTTGCGCCTAAACCATATGATTGTCTTTTCCGCCAGTCAAAATTAATCGCTAGTATTTAATTGATAGTAAAAATAGATATCACTATTTTATAGACATTTCTATATTACCTAGTTAAAATTACGAACTAAGATATAATGACATGTTATGAACTAACATATAAGAGTAAAATAAACCAACACGTTTGAGTAAATTCTTAAATTGTTTTTATTGTACAACTAAACTATAGAAATATACGTACGAGCGAACAGTATTATTACAAGACTAAGACTAATAAACTATTTACTACTGCTTAAGTCCTACGGGCTATCGACAGTGCTAAATCCCCAGCTCAGCAAATTCTAGCTCCTTGTTAATGCCCAACTCTATATTTTATAATATATATAATAAATACTAAATAATAACTATATAATATATCAGGGGTTCCTAACACCCCTCACCCTAAATGAGACATGGAGGCCCCACGGTCCCCATGTTTCATATACTTATATAAACTCAAAGACTCTCTGATGTTTCTTTGCTAGATAAATTTCCCGCTATTTCTGGTTCATACATCATTACTTTCTTATGCTTAAACAAGAATACAATTATAAATACAATGATAAACAGGAATATAAATGCGTACATAATAATAAAATGAAATTCTACTCTTAAAATTACCGGGGGTTCAGTTTTTGTACATTTGAGATCCATGATATCAACAGATTTCCTTGCTAGATATTTTAAATCTTTGATTACATTTACATTAGTGAGGTTCTGTGGTTTAATTGACATTAAAATTTCTTTGCCTGCATTAAATTTTAAAATGCATTTTCAGGTATGATATCATTGTCTGATTCTCTGATATTATTTAGTGTTAAAAGAATAGAATTATCTAAATATATTTCACAATGTGAAGAGGTAGTCAACTTAGCCACGCCCGAGATTTCATCTTTGAATGTCTTAACTGGTTTTGTACAAACTACAGTGGCTGATTCAAACTTTGTATAATATAACTAAGAATTTGTTTGTATTAATCTATGCCAAATAGGAGTATCTGATGATATTAATTTAAAACGACAAGTTTTAGGGAGGATCTGATTTTTTTGTAAGAGACATGATTTCACATAAGTTTGATCTAGAGCGATAGTGGATCAGTTGAGTCCTTTTACAAAGTTTATTAGATTTTAATTGATTACATGCTTCCCATTGATCTTGTGTTAAAGTGAAAAATGTCTCATTGTTATTGCTTAGCGCCAAATAGTCAAACTCGGGATCAACTAAAATAAAACTATTATTATTGTAAGGAATGGCTGATACATAGTGTATTGTTCACTGGAAATTAACGGAATTTTAATTACGAATGCTAAATAATCTGCCTTCCGAAATATTACGGTATCTGATATTCTGAAAATATCTATAAGAGTTTCTGCATTACTATCCAATGGTAGTACTTTTCCTACTGGTAATTCAACCTTGATTTCTCGAAGTTCTGCTTCTAATCTTTTTGAGGAAAATATACTTGCCAAATTTATTACTGCTTTAAGGTTTTGGATTTCATAAGCGCATTAATTTAAAATAATTTCAAATACAACTGTTTGTTCCAATAACGTTGTCTCTATTTATAACTTGTCGATGCTTTGTGTGTTGCGTTGTACTTGTTCATTCAAGTATTGAATGTTCTTCTCTAATTTTCGTTGATTTTCTACTATGTGATGCAACGTATCATTAGCTTTACTTATTTCTGTCTGAACGATTCTGATTTTTTCTTGAACCAAATTAATATTGTTTTGTTCCTCCGATCTTGATTTTATAATTTTATCAAATATAAATTCTATGTCGAGATTCGAAGAAATTCTATACAGTACGTTGGCCAGACGACCAAAAGTTTTTCTAAGCCCACAACAAGTTCTATTTGCTAAATTTGTGATGTAACATATTGAGGTTATGACATTCCTTTGTTTCGAATCGATTTCATACAAATATGGCAATGTTACTTATGCGAATCGTTGACAGATTTGTGGAATGTTTGTATTCTCGAATTTTCGCTTTATGTCGACATAAATTTGTTCAGTGACATTATAATATGTTATTAATGTGGAACATCTCGAAGTATAAATTGAGAGATCCATATAAGTCACTAAATTCCACTCCAGATGTGAGATTTTCACTGTTCCTTGAGATTGATAATAGAGTCCTTCATTTTATTTAAATTTTGTTATTGTAAAAGAGATTCTTGTTTTAGCACGGATTTAAGTTCTTCAAATGCTTCTTGGCAAAAGTCTGTCCATCTTTACTAATTTTTTAGGTACCACCAACAATGGTACATTCCACGGACTTTTGCAATGAACAATTATATGATTTTCTGTGAGTTCTTAAACTTGTCTATTTATCTCTTGTTTGTGACGAAAGGGGAATCGATACGGGCGTTCACTAATTGGTTGTACTGCTGCTGGCAATCTCGTGGAAAACCGCGTCTGTACAATGTACAGTGTACATGTCAACACCTCTCCATCTAAATGGAAAATATCCAAATATTTATCACAAATATTTTGTATCGATGCTCTTTATTTCGTGTTTAGATGGTCTGTCTATATTAAATTTCTGAGTATAGAAAATCGTTGAGTATTTGCTTTCATTGGAGGCTCTGTAGTTGCTGTATAACATGCTTTTTCTTCCATATATTTTTCGTATGATAATTGTTCTATCATTAAGTTATTAACATCTATGCTCTGTTCAGAAATATTTATTACTGGGATAAGAACATGATCATCCTTTATCTCAGTAATAACGTTTCCACACAAAAGATTTTCTGTGATGTTCTGTGAGTGAATTATCAAATTCGACATATTAGGTAAGTATTCTGCTTTGACTATTATGATGGTTTCAGTATGAGGTGGTTTTTCATATTTGTGATTGTCTGCTAATCTTATTTGACTTGTTTTGAAATCTATTGATAACTGATTTTCTTTTAAAAATGGCTTTCCTAAAATGCGTTCATGTGGAATATGCATATTCGGATGAACAACATGAAATTCTGAAATATTATTTTTATCACACCAATGTAGTGTTAATGACACTCTTCCAAGAGTTTGAGCTACATCTTTGTTGATATCTGTGAGGCTGTAGCAGATGGTTTCATCTACTAAAACTGTGGGATTCAGAGAAGATAGTTTTATTAAGTTTAAATCACTGCCTGTATCTACTAATAGTTTTACTATTTCCGGGATGGTCTGCGATGTTCTGATAGTGATGTACTCGTCTATGAGTTGTGTTGAACAGGTGAAAACTCGTCCAGCTGGATGATGGCGGCTTGTAGATCGCCGGCTGGGTCGATTGGAGTTTCCCCATTTCTTTGAAGAGACTCTTTTTCTATATTCTGCAAATTTATGTCCAACTTTTGTACAATAGTTGCAAATTATTTGATGCACATCTGCTGTTTTCTTTTGACCTTGGTCTACCGACATCTTATGGTTTTCAAATTTTCTCGTACAGAACTTACCATAATGACCCTTTTGGCCACAATTATGACAGTTTCCTGTCGTATGAGGAGATTGCTTATTGTTTTTTGATATTTTGCTATTATCCTTCAGATATTGTTTAGCTCCCCTGTTTGAGCTTCTTATACTTTCTTCTTCTCTGGCTGCTTGTATCGCTTTTTCTAGAGTTTCTGGATTTGGTGCCTTAATAAAATGTTTCAGTTCTCCTAAACCTTCCATGAAGACCTAGATTACTTGTCTATTGATGGTTCATTCAATTGCTTTTGCGATTTCAGAGTTAAGGTCCGAAGTTTCCTGTTCAATAATTAGGTTCTGTAACTATTCGATTCTCATTTAATATGTCAGGACATCTTCTCTGGATTTCTGTTTCATAGCATACAATTCTAAATACAAATATGGTTCGAAACTGATTTTAAAGAAATCACGCAATTCTTTCCATTTATCGAAAGTTTTATATTTAACCACTTGAAGAGCTTTGCCAATTAATCGAGTTTGAATTGCTCGTAAAAATGTTGGTATGGCTGCTTCGTTGACACACAACAAATTCATATTTTTCTAAAAATACATCGAGCGTTTCGATGTCCTTACCTTCAAAAAATGCTGTTAAAAGTCTGATAGTGTCTTGAAGACCTATTTGAGTACTTGATATTGAATCTTGTCCTTTGATTGAATTTGCTGGTGCGCGCAAGGCTTCTCTGACGTTCTGTTCTATTAGATTTTTAATGTCCATATTAATTTCCTTCTCCCAATTATCTTGATTTTTGTCACTGTTCATTGAATGGTTACTGACTGTTCATTAGCCATTACTGATATATCCGCTAAAGATAGCAGAGGGTTTGTAGTATACAAAATGCTCTTGCACTCGTCCAATAAATCCGACGTAGTATCAAGTATAATTTCCGTACTACTTATAAACCTTAATGATAGCTCTAATAGATTTTCTTTATTTATAACCTCCCAATTAAAATCGTTTAAACTTTTACTACGCCTACGATGTATCGCTTGAGATCTATTTTGTCTGTCACTAGGTGTAGGTAATATAATTAAAATATTTTTTGTAGGCTGAAAGTCTGGGTCACTCAAATGTTCTGAACTAGTGTTGTCACTCATTTAATGACTATACTAAATTTAATAGAATTTGACTATTTATTAGTAGCAATAGCAATAAGCGAAAAAGGTATTGTTTACTACCATACAAATACATATAATGATTATAAAATAACACATATAAATGGATGTAAAATCGAAATCGATTATAACAATCGAACTCGATCATACACGTCTTACACACGTCTTACATGGAATTCTCCAGCGTACGTTTTATACAACGAAGTTAAATGCTGACGTACGTTTTATACAACGGAATTCGGCGGCACTGTCCAACGACGGCTTCGACAATAACGAAATACGTCACAACTAAGATTTTCTTTGATTATTGAATATTCTTTTGATTTTTTTTTTTCGTGATTTTCTTCCAATTTTCTTTGTGATAATATTTCGATTTTCTTCATGATATTCTTCTCTAAGAACCGACCGATAATTCTGAGAACTATTCACTCACACTAATAATTTATGTATTTAGAGTACAAAAAAAGATATGTAAGAGATAGAAAAAAATTACCCTCAAAATGCAGTAGAATTTCTCGAATCGCACCGCTGCCACCAAATTTATGTTATGAACTAACATATAAGAGTAAAATAAACCAACGCGTTTGAGTAAATTATTTAATTGTTTTTATTGTACAACTAAACTATAGAAATATACGTACGAGCGAACAGTATTATGACAAGACTAAGACTAATAAACTATATACTACTACTCGAGTCTTAGGGTTCTATCGACAGTGCTAGGCAGCAAATTCCAGCTCCTTGTCAATGCCCAAATCTATATTTTATAATGAATACTAAATAATAACCATATAAGATATCAGGGGTTCTTAACAGACAATACAATATACATATACCAGATTTAATTTATCCATTAACAAAGAACAGTTAATTCATTAACAAAATAACCAATTACAGATTTGTTAAGAAGAACAATATATTCATTTTTATAAATAATAATATATTGAGAACATTATTACAATACAATTATTATGATTACAAATTACATATTGAAATCAGTCTTTTAAAAGTATTGTACTATTTTTTACATTAATTATATGATAAAAATAAAAATAAATATTTATTGTACTATTCTTTACTATATTTATACAGTTGATATTGATATTTTAGTTTTACATTTATATACATTTACAGGTCGAAAGCATTATATAACTTATAAGAGTGGAGGGAAACAATCACGAATTGATTATTTTATGTGGAAGAGAGGGGATGTGAAACAATGTAAGGACTGTAAGGTGATTCCAGGGGAAAGTATGACAGCACAACATAGGTAAATGGTTATGGATATTTGGTGTAGGAAAAAGAGGGTGTACCAAAAGAAAAATATAGTTAAGGAACCTAGGATTAGGTGGTGGAAACTAACGGGTGAAAATGAAAAAGTATTTATAAGAAACCTAATTGGGACAGGAATGTGGAACATGGAAGGGAATATAAACGAAATGTGGGAAAAGGTAGCAGAGAGTGTTAAGAAAGTTGTTAAGGAAGTCGTGAGCGTGAGTAGAGGTAATATGCCACAGGATAAGCAAACATGGTGGTGGGCAGAAGAAGTACAGGAGATAATATCAAAGAAAAAAATACAGTTTAAGAAATGGCAGAAAAACAAAGAGAGGGAGAATTGGGTAGAGTATAAAAGTTTATTTAAAGCAGCAAAAAGTGCAGTGAGTAAAGCTAAATTAGAGAAATATGATGAGTTGAATGAGAGGTTAGGAACTAAAGAAGGGGAAAAAGAAGTGTACAGGCTAGATAAGGAAAGAGAAAAACAATCCAGGGACTTTAGAAATGTTTGGTGTATAAAAGATGAGGATAGGAGGGTGTTAACAGAGGAAAAGGAAGTGATAAAGAGATAGAAAGACTATTTTGAGGGATTATCAAATGATTAATTTCCTAGAGAGGCAATTGATCGGGTAGAGTGGAATTTGGGTATGGTGGATTTATAAGGGAAGAGGAAGTGTGGAGTGCTGTGAGAAAAATGAAAAAAAAGAAAGCGGTGAGAACGGATGGAGTAAAAGTAGAAGTATGGAAAGTATTAGGAAGTTTAGGTATACAATGTCTGACAAAGTTCTTTATTAAGGTAATAGTAGAAGGGAAAATTTCAGAAGCTTGGAGGAAGAGTTGTGTAGTACTAATATTCAAGGGTAAAGGAGATGTACATAATTGTGGAAATTATAGAGGGATAAAACTTATGAGCCACAGTATGAAGATTTGGGAAAAGATAATAGATAAAAGGGTAAGAGGTGAGACAACTAATAATAGAAATCAGTTTGGGTTTATGCCTGAGAGGTCAACAATGTAGCCAATATTTTGTGTGGACAGATTGTAGTGAAGTACAGAGAAAGGAAAAAGAAATTGTGTATGATATTTATTGATCTAGAGAAGGCTTATGACAGAGTTCCTTGGGAGATCTAAAAGTGAGCATTAATGAAGAAAGGATTACCAAAGGTGTATGTGAACATAATTGAAGATATGTATGAAGGGACGAGTACAAGAGTGAGAATTCTGTGTGGGGAAACTGAGGATTTTAGGGTTAGAGTGGGGGTACATCAGGGTTCAGCTTTGACTCCTTACTTATTTTCCCTGGTAATGGATGAGATAACAAAGGATATACAGGGGGAGGTATCATGGTGCATGTTGTTTGCAGATGATATAGTACTGATAGGAGAATGTCCTGAGGAAGTGAATGATAGACTTGAAGAGTGGAGGGAAGCTCCGGAATGTAAAGGACTAAGGATTAGTAGGAGTAAAACAGAATATATAGAGTATTATTTTGGTGAAAGGGAACACAGAGGGAATAGGGAAAGGCTGGAAATAAAGTTAAATGGGGATGTGGTGGGAGAAGTGGAGAGGTTCAAGTATTTAGGGTCCGTTGTACATAAAAATGGGGGATCTGAAGAGGATATGAAACACAGGATTAAGTGTGGATGGACGAAGTGGAGATAAGCGTCAGGTATTCTGTGTTTGTGTGCGTATTTACTGGTGTCCCGACAATTGAGTGCAGAAAATTGAGCGCGCGACAATTAAGTGACGATAATTGGGCACGCGACAATTGAGCGCGGCGACAATTGAGTGCCGAAAGAATTGAGCGCAGCGAAAATTAAGCGCACCGAAAATAATTTTTATTATAGAACATGATCATAATTGAACGCTGTGACAATTAGGCACACGGAAATATCATTTATACAAGTACATGGTTATCTATACCTATTTTAGTTTTATTTCTTATCGCTGGGTAAGCACATGGATGTGTCAGTGAAATGCCAACAATTTATTCATCACTTTTCCGAGTTCTGTAGACAGTAACAGTGGTTCACTTTTTGTTAGACATTTTAAATATGGAATTTATTAAAAGTGAAAATGGTCGAGACCTTCTATCTTATAATGGTTACTTATATAGGTTTGATAAAAATAGTAGTTGGCGATGTATCGAATGCAATACAAAAATATGTCGAGGTCGTATTAATTTAATGAATGACCAAATTGTAAATAACAGTGAAAAATACCACAATCATGCACCCGATATTGCAAAAATCGAAGCAAGAAAAGCAGTACAAAATTTGAAAATAACGGTAAAACATACAGAACTAAATACACAAGCAGTTTTAGGAGCGGTATCATTACAGGTAACAATAATGAGTATTATTCTTAATTATTATAAAAATAAGATTTTAATAATTCGTTGTTTCTATTATAATTTATATGGAATTTAATTTTTGGACAATTTTAAATAGCTATTTTATTTACCTTATTTTTCTATTTAATAATAAAAATATACAGCTTATAGTAGGTAGATATAATGTTTTATTTTTTTTTATATTTTTTATATTTTCGTAATATATTTTTTATAAAATATTTTCCTAGTTAGGTACAATTTAAGATACACGGAAAAAAATAATTTTAGAGAAATTTTCTACTTTACCGGAGAATTCAATTTTGCGTAATAATAATTATTAAGAGGATGCTACACGCAGGCTAAAATGGACTCCCAGCTTTATAGTGTAATTTATTTTTATATTTCAAAAAAATGATAATAATAATTTAATAAGAAATTTTTTTTTAAAAAGCATTTTTAAATTAATTATTAATTTGGTAGGTTACTGAAGCAGTTGCTGGTCAGTTACCCACAGTTGATTCATTGAAAAAAACCGTACAACGAATTCGTCAAAAAAAACTCATGGCACCAGCCATTCCAGCATCATTTATTGATTTAATCATTTCTGCCGAGTTTACAACAACATTAGATGGTAAACCATTTTTATTATGTGATAGTTACACACAGAATCAAGAAATTCCGCGCATATTAATTTTTTCAACGACAGAAAATCTAGATATGATAGTTGATTGTGAACATTTATACGCTAATGGAACTTTTTCATCATCACCTGGTATTTTTTATCAATTATATATAATTCACGGTGTTCAATATAGTAATGTTTTGCCATCCGTTTACGCCCTGCTTCCAAAGAAAACAGAAGAACTATACATTCGTTTATTTAAAAAAATCGTGGAATTGAATCCACTTTCTATAATGCTTGATTATGAACAACCTGTCATAAACTCAGTGAAAAAAGTATTTCCCCAGACTACGATAAATGGATGTTTTTTCCATTTTTGTCAATCTGTATGGAGACATATTCAAGATATTGGGCTCTCTGTAAAATACCGTGAAAATCCAGAGTTCGCATTAAATATTAAAATGCTGAATGCATTAGCATATGTTCCCTCAGAATCAGTTATTAATGCATTTGAAGATCTAATAGAATCGGATTATTATAAAGAAAATTAATTAATATTGACACCTCTCTTAGATTATTTTGAAGACGCATGGATAGGTCGAATTGGTCGTAACAGGCAACGAAGATCCCCAAAGTTTCCAATAAAGTTATGAAACTGTTATGATTTAATTAAAAATGACATACCCAGAACTAACAATGCCATTGAAGGATGGCACAATTCGTTTAAATCAATATTAAATGCTGTTCATCCGTCAATTTGGAAATTTATCGATGCTCTAAAGAGAGATGAAAAGTTAAATCACCTGAGAGTTCATCAATTTATTGCAGGTAATGAACCAAAACCCACGAAAAAAAAGTATAAAGATTCAGCATCAAGAATTAAGAATATTTGCCAACAATTTGAAAGTAGATCGATAGAACATTTTTTAAAAGGTATTGCTCAAAATATTTCATTATAATTTTTTAGTAAATTTTATCATTATTCAATAATGTATAGGCATATTTTTGATTAACATTTTTTTTTAATACATTTTTATTATTTTATTAATTTTTTTATATTTATATATTAAGTAACAAGATTTGGAAATACAGATTACTCGACATATTTTTTAAAATTTATTATTATACCTACGATTTATCCATATTTTCTTAAACTGATATTTTAGATTCTGAGCGAAACAAAGAATATACTGGTTTTGAGATGTGTTTTTTTATGCCTATATTTATATTTTCTCCTTTTGTAAATGGGAGCGAGTAGGAGTTTTAGAATATGTTAACGATAGAAAATTTGTTTTAAGTGGTACATATACGTATATATTATATGTAGGTATATACTGTTTATAACTGATTAAATTTTCATGATTTTCTACTTTTTTCACTCAGAATCGTCTTTTGAATGCAATGATTTATTTTTTTAATTAAAAATAATAATTATATAGGTACATTATCCAGTCTAGGGACTGAAAGGACGATGGATCAACTTCGCCATCTGTATCTGAACGAATTTTTTTATAAATAATTTTCCTTGCGCCTAATTGTCTGCGCTTAATTGTCGCGCGCTCAATTGTCTGCGCTCACGTGTCGTAGATCCATATTACACAATTATACTACAGATAACATGCACATCATCTATCTTCATCGGGGAAAACAACTTATATACAGAGGACATAACTATTTATATACAATGACAAAATGAATATTATTCATTTTGTCGTCACACACATTTTGAATTATTAAAAAAAAAAGAGAGAAAAATGAATTTAAAGAGGAAAAATGTCAAGAGAAGAGAAAAAGAAATAAAATAATAATTATAGGTGTTCCCAACGGTATAGTACCTACCCAACGTCGACGTGTTGTGGCGTTATACCACGCAGTCCACGTAACCAGTCGGGTATTTTACAAAAGTTAATATTTTATAATTGAAAAGGGGCAGTTTTTGACTGTACTGTTTAGTATATTAATATTAATTTGTACGGTGTTGAAGAAATAAACAGACTTTGATAAATTTATATACTGTCTACGAGGGAATGATAGAGAAGATTAAAATTAAAGTGAGATGAGAAACCTATTGTTAGGAGAGAAAAAAATGAGAGAAAATATTAATTGTGTGTGTATTAAGAGATTAATGAAAAATTGATGACGATAAAGGATAAATCAATTATGATTGAGATATATATGTATTACCGTGGCCGCTAGACATCACCCATCAACATGCGCACAATCTTATAGATCATGTTATGAATGAAATATGGCACAAAAGATAACTAAAACAATAAAAATATAATTGAGTCTTGGGTCATTGAAAATTTGTCTTCAACCGTGTGGAAAAAAATACTGGTGGACATTGCAGTTGAAAACTTGACAGTAGAGAAGACCAAACACGACGAAGAATAGCACGGTGGTGACGAACAGTATTCAGGCACAGATTTTTATACTACAGTACTATAGTATAGAAATCTAAAAATTTGTTTTTTCGTCAATACCTAAATTTCAACGTTCATTGTTTAGGTGATGTATTTTGGACATATTATATAATGTATAACACGACTAATATATAATATTTATCTTAACTGACTAAATTATACTTACAACTTGCTTCGAATACATTTGGCATGTCTCTTCGTAGAGCTTCTATGAATATTATTTAAATTATTAATACCATGGTTATAGACAGGGACGTCACAAAGATATTTTTATATTCTAATATTATAAATCATTTTACTATTTGGTCAATTAAACCAAAGATCCTTTAAGTTTATCAACTAATTTCTAACTTAGTTCATTAGGTTAGTACTCCACCCCCTTCCAAATAATCCAATCACGACTTCCCTATTTGTAGATATAACGATTGGGTGATAGTCAATAATGGACTGTAGTTACAACCATTGAATACAGTTTTCTTACTATATTATGGTGTGAATATTTTATTTGGTACCAATATTATAATTATATATTATACAAAATTATTAAATTTGTTGAACGATTTTAATTTTAGTACATAGAATTAATTTATGTATAAATATTTACTAAATCCATATAAACCACTAATGTTGGTTTCAAATATACCACCAATTTCTTATTTTAATTTCCCACGTAGATGACGATACGTATTCAGTTGATTGCGTTCATAAATTTGTATATTAAATAGACTAGAGTACGAACGTCTGAGAAGTGATAACTATACTTTCTCACGCTACGGCTAGAGTGTTACGGCAATCAAGAGTATCATACCCGTATAACTTTTTAAATGATACTATTACAGTATTACTAGTCATATTACATAATGTTACTGTTCTAGTTTATTTTTATACTATTTTATACACCAATAAGTGTCTTGCCGTACCATGAGGATGTTAGAGATTTGTTTGATATTTTAAGAAAAACATTTATTAGATACTTCGTACAACATCCTATATATCTTATTTTTATACTATTTTATACACCAATAAGTGTCTTGCCGTACCATGAGGATGTTAGAGATTTGTTTGATATTTTAAGAAAAACATTTATTAGATACTTCGTACAACATCCTATATATCTTAATTCGTAATTACATTATAACTAAAATATACATTAAACATAATATGACTCAGAAATTATACTTTTTTTAATAAACAAATCGGTATTTCCATTCTATAATACATCGTATATTAAGGACATTAGAATAGCAGTAGAATATTTATAAAATAATGTTTGACGTGATTCGCGGGTGCTTGTCTTTGCCAGTCTGAATTTCTACTGCATTTTGTCTTATAAAAAAAGTATGGCTCTTTTTATGCCCATTTCTTGTTCTTATATGCAAGATCTTAGAGATGTATATGTATATTGGTGCTTCTTTCTTTCTTCGGCGAATTTTTATGAATTTAATTAACTGTGTTATTCTCAAAAAATATAGGATTTCATTCTTTAATTTCCACTTTAAATTTTTCTATTCACTATTTATTCTATTTCATCACTTTGGCTACTTTATTTACCTATGTTTACTTCTGAATTGAAAATTGCACGAATCTATAAGAATTTATAACCAAGTTGTAAATAAAATATGGTAAACATTGCAGTTCAACTAGGCAAACGAAATATTTAAAAAAAATAATTTGTAAATAATTAAATTTATTTACAAATAAATTTGTATTTACTAACAAATTTTTTGTTCAAGATTTTCATTATTAATTATTCATATGGTTATAATTGAGCGTTGTCCGTATTTTAAATATAAAACTTTTGAAACACTTAAATTGTGTACACAACGAGTTTATAGTTTAAATAATTTCCTCTTTCTTTATATAATAAAAATATTTGATCCCACACATTCATATGTAATATAGATATAAAATATGGCTGAAATCAGTACAACATAACATTTTTAGTAGAAGTTGGTTATAATTAATACTCTATAAATTTGATATTAAATTAATTTATTATCATATCCATATCTACTAGCATAATACGTTTCCTATCTAATCGGTATTAAAGAAATAATGGGAAATTTTTAATTTAATTTAATTTAATTTGTGTAATTAATATAAATCAGTATTATTCAAAATATCCATAAAAAATTACCCGATATATTCCCGAAAATGTTATCTCATCACTCATATTTTCGTAAAATTATGATTACTATTTTTACCATTAGTTTCGAATCCACTAATGTAATATATGCCAAAAAAAGTAATTAAGTTTCCTTTCTGATATTCATATATTCTTTCAGTTTTTTCAATACATTTAATTTAGAATTTTAAGACATTTTAAATACTAAATAGTTTTGTTTTATTTAATAACAATTTTCGTATTTATTTTTAATCATAAAATGTTTTTTTTTTTTAGATATTTTGTTGTGAATTAAATCGAATTCTCGTATATATTTTTAATATAACCTGTACCTGTACTTAGATAAAAGCAGAACTTTAAGCTGGTAACCGAATTTTCCAGAAAAACAGTAAAAAAAAAACTTTTTTTGAGAGTCGAAAACCGCTTAGTCGGCTGTCCTATATTTTGGGGTTTTTAATGGAACGGTATTCGTTTTATGTCGTTACCGGTACCTAATTGTAACGGAACAAATAACCCGTGTTTAAAGTAACAAAACCACTAAAACAATGAAAAATTCATTATTTATATATTAAATATTATTTGTTTTGTTTATCATGCCTTCATCAGTATTACTTATCATTTTTATTTCTATTAATTTAAACTTAATTTTATAATACTTATTATCCCTATAAAATTAATTGTCATAATATAATACAATAATAGGTATTATAAAATAGCAGCGACTCCACTCAGTGGCGGCAGAACTGTTCACTCGACTTTTAAGTTGGTTAAAAGAAATATTAAAATGAGAGCAGGTACGATTATAAAAAAATCGTATAGTTAACAACAATTATTTATACTTGTATTTTTTGCGATCGCGAAGAAGCTTAGTTTATTTATACAAAAATTTTAAGTCGTACATATTTTTTTTTATTTAACAAGAATATTATGTCTTTATTTTTGAATAATCAAATATTTTTTTGGGATATTTTGTTGTGAATTAAGTTTAATACTTGAAAACATTTTTAATATACTTAGATAAAAGCAGGGCTTAGAGCTAGTAACCGAACATTCCTGAAAACCCATTAAAAAAAACTTTTTTGAGAACCGAAAACTGCTTCCCGGTTTTTATTTTTAAATTCAAGAAGTGGTCTTCGCTAACCGGCAAACGAAATTTATATTTTGGGGGTTTAAATTGAACGGTAATCGTTTTTTTTTATTATTGGTTATTGTTAGAGAACCGATAACCCATGTTGAAAGTAACAAAAAAAAAAACTTCTAACCCTTGTCTAAAGTGAAATAAAAATCATTATTAATATATTATTATATATTAAATATTATTTGTTTTGTTTATCATACCTTAGTCATATTTTCATTGTAATATAATATAATTTTTAATTGTACGGGAATATTCTAATGGTAAGTACGTAGCTTTATATATACAATATATATAAATATACAAATAATATCTGTAGATAATATAATATATATATTAGATGCTCTTGGGTCATGAGTCATCCTCAATTATTCTGTTTGTAGCTGGTACAATACAATTAAATTTAAGATAAGTTTTAATATAGTCGTGTCAATATTATTTAATGTTATTGTTTTCAACTTAACGTGAATATTATGGTATTTTGTGTAATAAACTTGAAATATATAAAATAATCAGCTAATTGACGTATTGATGTTATTTAGTGCTTAAAAAAAATATTGAAGTAACAGTAGGCACGATTGTAAATAAATTGTTGTTTACAACGATTATTTATACCTGTGTTATTTGCGATAACGACGAAGCTTATTTTATCATAGGATTTATTTATAAATAATTTTAATAATCTAAAAAATATTTTGAAATCGGAAATCAGAGACCCAGACATGGACTGAAAAAAAAGTTAGAAGCGGCTCAAATCCAGTAACCAGTAATGAGAAGTAGGAAGCAGTTATAAATCTAGAAGTAGTTACCCTAAATATTAGGAAACGGTTTATAACCGAGAAGTGGTTATCACCTATATTTCTTAATATTCAAAGAAGTATTTATCCATGTGATTAAAAACCGCTAAATACCGATTATTGGTTTTCATAATTACTGATATTTTTGGAAACGCTTTTAAGCCATGGTTAAAAAAGTATTATTTTTGTGAATTAGGTTTATAAAATTACGCTCCGTCTTTATCATCGGATGCTAGGAAACATAATTGATCAACAGTTGCTCAAATTAATAACACGTAATTAGGATATTGAATTTTTTAATTATTGTAAAAAGCACGGAGAGACTGGGCAGGTTATATAAAACGTTTTTATTAATAGGATGCGACCTAAATTTATTATGTAATATGTGAATCTTGTAAAATGTATATAAATTTATCTGTACAGTGTACATTGTACACGTATAAAACATTTTAAGTATTCTTACCAAGACACTCATAATTAGGTTCCATATCTATAAATCAATACTTGAAAATTATACTATCAAATATATTATAAAAACTTTATAATTATATATTATAAATATTCTATACCTAAAACAGCGAATATCAAAATACACTTAAACAAAATTCGTTTCGAATTTTATTTTTCTCGTGAAAATTTTTCTAATTATTATAAACTTATTCTATCTACCTACTATATTCCTATTGTACCAACGTTTCTTAGCAAGGAAAGTCTTAATTTCAATGTAAATATACAAAAGGATATAAATATATATTTATATGGATATACCCATCTTTATATTATGTCTATATTTAATATCAATACCTAATATTTCTAATAGGAGTTGGTTATAATTAATACTCTATAAATTTGATATTAAACTAATTTACTATCATATTCATATCAACTAGCATAATATGTGTATCCTTATCTAATCGGGAGTAAATATATAATTGGAAATTTTTTATCTTTCCTAGCAATATATATTCATAATAAGCTCATAGAGGTAATTAATATAAATCAGTATTATCCAAAATACCCATGAAAAGTTACAAGACACAATTGCGAAAATGTTATCACTTCACTCAAATTTTTGGAAAATTATGATTAGCAATTTAACATTGGTTCCGAATCAACTAATACAAGATATGGCCAAAAAAGGTAATAAAGTTTATTTTCTGAAATTCATATATTCTTTCAGTTTCTTTAAAACATTTAATTTAGAATTTGAAACATTATAAGTCGTACAAAGTTTTTTATTTAACAATAATATTATGTCTTTATTTTTGAATCATCAAATATTTTTTTGGGATATTTTGTTGTGAATTAAGTTTAATACATGAAAACATTTTTAATATACTTAGATAAAAGCAGGGCTTAAAGCTAGTAACCGAACTTTCCTGAAAAACCGTTAAAAAACACTTTTTTGAGAACCGAAAACTGCTTCCCGGTTTTTATTTTTAAATTCAAGAATTGTTCATCGCTAACCGGCAAACGAAATTTATATTTTGGGGGTTTAAATTGAACGGTAATAGTTTTTTTTTATTATTGGTTATTGTTACAGAACCGATAACCCATGTTGAAAGTAACAAAAAAAAAAAACTACTAACCCTTGTCTAGAGTGAAATAAAAATCATTATTAATATATTATTATATATTAAATAATATTTGCTTTGTTTATCATACCTTAGTCATATATTCATTGTAATATAATATAATTTTCAATTGTACGGGAATATTCTAATGGTAAGTACGTAGCTTTATATATACAATGTAATAAATTTACAAATAATATCTGTAGATAATATAATATATATATTAGATGCTCTTGGGTCATGAGTCATCCTCAATTATTCTGTTTGTAGCTGGTACAATACAATTAAATTTAAGATAAGTTTTAATATAGTCGTGTCAATATTATTTAATGTTATTGTTTTCAACTTAACGTGAATATTATGGTATTTTGTGTAATAAACTTGAAATATATAAAATAATCAGCTGATTGACGTATTTATGTTATTTAGTGCTTAAAAAAAATATTGAAGTAACAGTAGGCACGATTGTAAATAAATTGTTGTTTACAACGATTATTTATACCTGTGTTATTTTCGATAACGACGAAGCTTATTTTATCATAGGATTTATTTATAAATAATTTTAATAATCTAAAAAATATTTTGAAATCGGAAATCAGAGACCCAGATCCTACACTTCCACTTTACTCTATCTCCCGCATCTTTTTCACTTACTCCCACCTTCCTCATATCACTCACTATCACATCCCTCCATCTATTATTCGGTCTTCCTCCCCCCTCTAACCAACAACATGCATTTCCCTTACTAATCTTACTGCCTCAGTCTCTTCCCTCCTTAATACATGCCCGAGCCATCTTAATTTATGTTATCTCCCCCTGTATATCCTTTGTTGTGTCATCCATTACCAGGGAAAATAAGTAAGGACTCAAAGCTGAACCCTGATGTACCTCCACTCTGACCCTAAAATCCTCAGTTTCTCCACACGGAATTTTCACTCTTGTACCCGGCCCTTCATACATATCTTCAATTATGTACACATACAACTTTGGTAATCCTTTCTTCATTAATACCCACTTTATGATCTTCCTAGGAACCCTATCATAAGCCTTCTGTATATCAATAAATACCATACACAATTCCTTTTTCCTTTCTCTGTACTTCTCTATAATCTGTCTTACACAAAATATTGGCTTCATTGTTGATCTCCCTGGCATAACCCCAAACTGATTTCTAGTAACAGTTGTCTCACCTATTACCCTTTTATCTATTATCTTTTCCCAAATCTTCATACTGTTAATATATTTATAATAAATTTTATCCCTATATAATTTCCACAATCCTGTACATCTCCTTTATGCTTAAATATTGGTACTACACAACTCTTCCTCCAAGCTTCTGGAATTTTTCCTTCTACTAGTATCTTATTAAAGAACTTTGTCAGCCATTGTATACTTAAACTTCCTAATATTTTCCATACTTCTACTGGTACTCCATCCGGTCCCACCGCTTTCTTATTTATCATTTTTCTCACGGCACTCAACACTTTCTCTTCCCTTATTAAATCTACCATACTCAAATTCCACTCTACCCGATCAATTGCCCTTCTTGGAAACTCTTCATTTAATAATCCCTTAAAATAGTCTTTCCATCTCTTTATCACTCCTTTTGTTTTGTTTAATGTATTCTATCACAGCCTACATGTAAATTCATATCACCACAAATTACAATATTCTCATTTCCTTGTACTCCTTGCATTACTTCATCAATCCCTTGCCAGAATTCCTCTTACTGACTTTCCTCACATCCCACTTGTGGAGCATATGCACTTACTATATTTAATACTTTATTCTCTAATATTACTCTCACTAAAATAACCCTATCACTTTTTCTAATCACCTCTACCACTTTTCCTTTCATTACTTCATCTAATATCACTCCCACCCCATTCCTTGTACTAGTCCTTCCTGAATATATGATTTTATACCCCTCACCAATTTCTCTTGCTCTCTCCCCTTTCCACTTTGTTTCTTGCACACAACAAATATTCACATTCCTCCTCTTCAAAACTTCGGCCAACTCCCTACTCCTACCTGTCAATGTTTCTACATTCCACGTACCTACTCGCACTATGAACCTATCCTGCGTACTCAAGTGCGAATCTAACCCAAAACACTTTGGTGCTTTCCCTACACCATCGACATCACGGCCGTTGGGTATACCCGCACATATAACTGATGGAACGGCTACCGCAGCTGCTGTCAGGCTGGTACTGATCACTTGGTCCCTTAGGCTATCTCCACACCCAAGTACGCAATTTTGTTTTCCCCGCGAA
This sequence comes from Pemphigus obesinymphae, assembly GCA_025469235.1. Lineage (NCBI taxonomy): Eukaryota > Metazoa > Arthropoda > Insecta > Hemiptera > Aphididae > Pemphigus > Pemphigus obesinymphae. The sequence goes on from JAIPRL010005815.1 coordinate 22,939, forward strand.
CATCCGAGATGTGAAAACTTGCATATATTCTTTTTAATATTCCTCATACTTTTTTGGCCAATTTTATGCCGGCTGTCGACCTGACGCAACCTCAATTAGTCGACTTCTACGACAGGCATGAGAAAACCGTGTTGGTATTCTTAGCCCCCTACACAGGGGTGATTAATATCTATGTAATTAAATAAACCGCTTAATACCGGTTACCAGTTTGTTTTCATCATCGGAAACTAGGACACATAATTCATTAACTGTTGTTCAGATTGATAACACGTAATTTCTATGTTGAATTTTTAATTATTATAAGATGTATTAAGAGACCGAGTAGGTTATATACAACGTTTTTATTAATTGGATGCGATATAAAAATATTATGTAATATGTGAATCTTTTAAAATAAATATAATAAATACGTAAAATAAAACATTTTAAGTTTACTTACTTTGACTACATGGACCATAATCATGAATTTCGGTATCTATAAATCAATACTTTAAATTATTGATACCATCAAATATTTTAAAAATTCTATATATTTATGTACTATAAAATATTCCATACCTAAATCCGCGAACGTCAAATTAAACTTAACCAAATTTGAAACGAATTTTATTTTCTCGAGAAAATAATTCTAATTAATATAAACCAAGTCTATCTACAGACTAAATTCGTATTGCACCAACAATTTTTATCAAAGAAAATACTTAAAAGTTTAATATAAATAAACAAAAGGATAAATTTATATAAAGGTATATCTATTTTTATATTATGTACATATTTATTATCAATACTTAACATTTCTAATAGAAGTTGGTTATAATTAATACTCTCTAAACTTATATTAAAATTATTCACTCTCATATCCTCTCAATTATTTACTCTTATATCTACTAGCATAATACGTGTCCCTATCTAATCAGGATTAAAAAAATAATGGACATTTTTTAATCTTTTATGTAATTAATATAAATCAGTATTATACAAAATACCTGTCAAATATTCGCAAAAATGTTATCAGATCGCTCAAATTTTTTTAAAATTATGATTAGTTCTTTTACCGTTAATTTTGAATCTACTAATGCTATATATGGCCAAAAAAAGTAATAAAATTTTTTTCTGAAATTCTTATATTCTTTTTGTTTATTCAATAAATTTAATACATATGAACACGTATAAAAAAACGTTGTAAGTATACTTACTTTGACTACTTTGACCACCATCATCAATTTTGATATCTGTAAATAAATACTTGAAAATTACACCATCAAATATTTTTTAAATTCTATATAATTATTTATTATAAAATATTTTATACCAAAAACCACGAACATCAACAAAAGGGGGCCCTCTGCTCCATCAATTTTTCATCATAACGACCTAAGCGACTGAGAAATGTTAAGGTACTTGTACTCGTTCTATTTAAAAAATGTAAAAATGTTTGAATTTGTGAACAAGTTTACTTTGCATCGGGTAAAGCGTATTTTTAATATATTTAATATTAAAAATTGAGAAACGTATAACATCTTAAATATATTTTATTCTCATTCTTCATTTTCTTGATCGATGATCTTTACATTTATAAAATCGAACCACTGGAATTATTACATACTTGAAATTTAGTTAGGCATGTAGCTATTTCACATTCATAAATTTGTTTTGAATATTATGATCTAATGATTAAATGACATGTGCATGCTCGTGCGTAAATGTTTAGCCGACCCGTCGCCGTTGAACTCCGTAATTATTTTTGTTATCGCTATTTATGCGAATGACTATAATTAGTATTTATTAAATACGTTTTATTGACAATAATAGGTACCAGTTCACCCCATTATGTATTATACTACGAGTATATATATTTTATTAGTATAACATATTTGTTTTATAATATGATCTCTGTTCCGAGTGTACATAAGTAGGTTGATATATTACGTACATAATTTCAAGTTAATTTTGCGAATTGTAATTTCCCCAAATTTTTTAATACCGCATATAAAAATGAATGGAAAACATTATTTTGGTAAAAAAAACACTCCATATTTGAATAAAAAAAAAATAATAATAAAAGCAATATTATAGTGTTGCGTAAAGAAAATATACCTAAATAGGTAAGTTGATAATCTGTTGGTTCGATTTATAAGTTATTTTGAATTTAGTATATATATTGGTTTTCTATTATTTTTACAGAACATAACTAACTTTGGAAATATTTCTCCGCGCGAAATATTTCCTGAAGTTAGTACTGACATCAGAGTTCATCAAAATAATATGTGTAATTTTTTTTTTGTTTGCTAATTTTTTGTTTTAGAAATATAAGTAGGCCATTTTTGAAACTCCCCCCCCCCCTACAAATTTTGTTATTCTTCGATTTTTTTTATTTCTTTCGATTTCGAAAATTCTTCACACCCACACCTCACAACTCATGCAACATCCAACCCTCTGGTAGAAGCAAAAGCTTGAGACAGAGTACCCCCCCCCCCACAAATCAAAGCAAAAAGCAAAGCCGAAACAATAACATCAATAAAATCACTGTAAAATACACTGTACAGTGCCGTCGACCAGTATACATGCTTGCCGTTTACATTCGTCACCACTGAAAAGTTAATCCACCACGTCGAAAAACCGCGCCACCGGTATAACGTGCTTTCACTCAACAGAAATCACCATCGATCAATCAGTGATATTCAACACGTCGTGTTACAGGCCTCTGTCCACGTAAGTATCGCTTGCGCGGCCACAGTGAGACTCTACTCAGGCAGACTCACACGGTCTCCCCTGCCGCGCTGTCTTCATGATATCCCCATCAACCACCTAGCAATCAACCCGCACCTTCTGGAACCAAGCGCCCGTCAACCACTCCGCTTTTGTCAAAAACTCAAAAATGTAAGAAGAATAGAAAAAAGAAAACCGTAAACCCAGATTTTCTTCCACCAACGTCCTCCGAATCATCCAACTCAGACTCCGACGTCAACATGACCTCAAGATCAAATTCACCTGTAACCACCTCAAACCCCCAGCTCACCAGGAAATAAACCCACTAAAATCTCGAAAACTCAACCTTCAAAGATTCACATTCCACCAATTATCATGTCCTCGAATAACTGGCGTAAAACTGCACCCGTAATTTTTGGGAACCCTGACAACGACTCAGCACATTTAACTGCTAAGACCTCAGCCAACGGAAACATTCATGTGCTAGTTTCAAATATAAATCAGTTCAGGTCCATCCAACGGTCCTTAATCCAATCAAAAATAGAATTTCATACTTTCAAACTCCCAGAAGAGAGAACTATAAAGGTTGTCCTTAAAGGCATAACATTGGATATACCTAAAGAAAAAGTAAAATCTGAGCTGGAAAATCGAAACCTCGAAGTATAACTCGTAAAATGCTTCGGCTCTCGCGGCAAACCTATGCCTATTTGCATGGTTATTCTTTCACACAACGAATCTTCAAGAAACATATACAAGCTTTCTAACTTATTTTATGTTAAAATCAGAGTAGAAACTTATAAAAAGAACGGCCCCTCTCAGTCTTTAATGTCAGAGATTTGCTCATGACTCTCGAAACTGTGGCCACTCTTTCAGATGCGTTAAATGTGCGGGCGACCATAATACCAAAGATTGTACCAAAACCAAAGACCAAGATCCGGCATGCATTACTTCGGGGGATCTCACACTGCCGGTCACAGAAATTGTCCATACTACCTCCACGTAGTCAGCATTTTCCCAAAAAAGACTCCTATTTCCAAAAACTTATCCCCACCCCTCAACTCACCCTCAACTAAGATTTACATCTACCATGAACTACCCGAAAACTACAAAACCAAAAACTGAAATCAAAAACGAACAGATTATAAGTATCCTTACCGAACTTCTGACCATTTTTCCACAACTGAAGACCCAAAAGTCTTAATGATGAATACAATCAAATCATTTATTACCATCCTATCTAACCATAATGAATAGTATAAGAATTGTTCACTAAAACGCCAATGGCATTACAAAAAAATTACTTGAACTCCAAGCCCTTCATCAAAAATTAATATTGACATTATTTTGACACCCACCTCTCTCTAACAAAAAATTTAAAATTAATTAATTATCATACCTACCGCAACGACCTCCCCCAATTCATGGCTCCCCGTCTCGTGGCCGAACCGCTATACTGGTCCAGCGTCGTATAATTCATCACCGAGAAGATCTTCAAACTAATCCTCAAAATGATGAAAATGGACATCCCTATAGGACTAATTAAAATAATTAAATCCTTTTTATCAAATCGATCTTTCACAGTCAACTTTGAAGGCATTAACTCCTAATAAAAAAAAAAAGGTTCATGTTTATCGCCAACCATGTTTAACATATATTTCAACGATATGCCCATTCTTCCAAAAGCTAGCCTGTCCCTGTTCGCGAATAACATAATGTTTTCTGCGGCCAACAACAACTCTACCAGAGCGAGTATACAATTGCAAAAACAGATAGATCTGGCTACGCAATGGTACCAAGAATGGAAACTGAAAATTTATCCAGCCAAATCAATTACCGTAGTTTTTGGTCACATCAGACCTAATTCAATACCTCTAATGAAGATAAATGACACGTTAGTCGAATAGTCTAATCAAGTTAAATAATTAGGCGTTACAATTAATCAAAAACTAAACTTTAGCGCCACGTCGATAACATCAAGAAGAAATCAACACGCATCAGAGGTTTATTTTACCCGAACATTAATAAAAAAAGCCCAGTTCTACTTATAATAAAAATCAGAATCATCAAAATGTACGTCGTCTTAGTGCGCACCTACGCTGGTAAGGAATGGGCCCACTTTATTGCCAAAACCAACTGGAAGCGTCTAGAATCGATATTAACTATCGGTCTACGTACAGCCACAGGTACGCTAATTTTTTTAAGAAATAATATCCTTCTACACCAATGAAGATCGTTAAACATACAACAAAATATCCATAATTAAGCCAAAGTAATGTTTTTCAAAAACTCCAAATCGCATTATCAACACATACGCGAACTGGGACGTACAGATCAAATTCCATAAAAAACCAAAGCAAAACCAAGACTCTACCTCTGGAGATTACAATAACCCATAATATTTTCAATATTAAATTCATAAGCAAATAATAAACATCCACATAAATCACAATATTTAATTCACTCAACTAGTAATGCTAGCTCGAGCTACGCGACCCGTTGCCGTTGTACGTTCTTTATAATATAGCTACACATTTTTATATTATATATTCTTATTTATAACTTGTATTTCTTATTCTGATATAAGCTATTTCATTCAACATAGATATTTTATTGTAAATTAAATGGAATACTTGAAAATATTTTTAATATAACGTATACTTAGTTAAAAGTAAACTATTCTTGTGAATTGGTTTTATAAAAATTACCTAATGTCTTCATCACTGAATGCTAGAAAACATAGTCGACTACCGGTTGCTAGATTGATAACAAGTAATTAGGATGATGACGTTTTAAATTATTATAAGATGCCATCAGAAACCGGCAGATTACGTTTTTTATTAATTGGGTTCAACATAAATATTTATAAATATATGATGTTATATATGAATCTTGTAAAAAACATACGAATATAATTAATATAATAAAACACTTGAAGTATACTTACCTTTACAATACTCGATTTCCATATCTATAAATCAATACTTGAAAATTATACCATAAAATATTCTAAACCAAAAATCGCGAACGTCAAAATAAACTTAAAGAAGGTTTTTCTCGAGAAAATAATTCTGAATATTATAAGCTAAGTGTATCTACCTACCAAATTCGTATTGTACCATCGTTTCTTACCAAGGAAAATACTTAAGAACAAAGTAATCATACAAAATTATATAGGGTATTAATTAGACTAATTTCTATACTAAAACCACCATAAGCTTAGAAATTACAAATATTCAGCAATATCATAAGGAAATAATATTTTATAAAAATTCTGATTTTGTGATTGATATGTGAGTTTGATTTATAATTTAAATTTTAAAGACTTGCACATTGAACACAAAATTTACGAAACTCTATTTACTTGTTATATGAATCTTGAATAAAATGTATTCTTTTTCTATAAATATTAAATTATTCTCACCTTCTCCAGTTGTATTTAAAATATTATTAATTAATGCTACAAATAAAATTACATTTAGTTTTTGGGAACTCATGGTCAATTTATAAACGTATACAATGTAATACGAAATTTGAATAATAATTGTTAGAACTTTATTAGAAACTGAAGACAGATTAAAGAAAAAAATTTTATTGCAATTGTTACTGTGGAAACATTAATATATATATAATATGAGAACTATCAGAAAAAAAGACCATTTGTGTAATTCTTTTTTGGTAACCATCTGAATATACGAGTATACATGTAATGATTAAATTATTAATCGGCACACTCGTTGTTAATATTTTATATGAAATTTATATACTTTTAGTTTTGAAATTATAATAAAATCTAAATATTATATATTATATCACACAGAAAAAATAGTAAACACATATAGTGTACTTTACTTTTAGTCAACAATGGGCATAAGTTATAAAAAAATTAACTAGATAATGTTAAGTTTATAAGAACAGTTCTTTTAAATTATTACAAGTAAAAGTAAACGAACTAATGACACAACTAGTTAATAGTGACGATCTACATGGGTATAGAGAAAATCCCCCCCCCAAAAAAAAAAAAAAGTCATGAGAGGTTTTTCTGTACCTAATATATTTATACTATAAGTTCTTTCCGAAAATGATCTTTTTTTTTGTTTATTTATATTAATGTTCAAAACTGATTTCAACCTCCCCCATCCAAAAAAATAAATAAAAATCGACTTCTAGACAAACCTCTCATAATAATTAAAACAACATTTTAGTTAACTTAACCCAGTTAATCCAAAAGGTTATAACTTGTATATTTATTGGTAAAATTTTAATTTTGTACATGTAAATTAGCTTTTAATTTAAACTTAATAAATATAATTATGTAGTGCGAGTAGGTACGTGGAATGTAGAAACATTGAGAGGTAGGAGTACGGAGATAGCAGAAGTTTTGAAGAGGAGGAATGTGAATATTTGTTGTGTGCAAGAAACAAAGTGGAAAGGGGAGAGAGCAAGAGAAATTGGAGAGGGGTATAATATCATATATTCAGGAAGAACTAGTACAAGGAATGGGGTGGGATTGATACTAGATGAAGAAATGAAAGGAAAAGTGGTAGAGGTGATTAGAAAAAGTGATAGG
>JAIPRL010005816.1:0-30208 GCA_025469235.1 Pemphigus obesinymphae
AAGAGCATTGGATAGAGAGGCATGGCGGGGCATTGTGGAAGCGGCGATGGGTCTAAATGGCCTGAAATAAGCAAAAAAAAAAAAAAAAACTTGGTTATTTTAATGTCATATCATAGGGTAAAAATTTCAAAAACGTTCGGTCATGTCAATTTGGAAAAATTCGAAAAACCATCGTTATAAAGTTTTATTTGTAAATCTCAAAGAAGTTATAAATAGTAAATACTCCTATAGGATCCTAAATTTTATACGCCAAAGTGATCAAAGGATAAATAATATATTTTTTAAATAGATGTTGAAGTATTGTGAGCGAGATATTTTACAATATTGTTAAATATTGTTGTTGTATTAAATATAAATTAAACGATGACACATAGGGTTAGTTTAAAATAGATTCCACTTGAGTTCATACATAATTAATTATTATATTAAACTATACGTGTTATACGTGTTTAGAGTGTTCATTGAACAAATAATATCGTTATTGTCTTTAGATAATAACTATACGAGTAATTATAAACTATTTGTTTACATTAAAGTTCAATTAATAACTAATTAATTTGATGGTATAGTGAAATCTGTAATATTTGGAGTGCAATTTCGTAAATTTAATATTGACGATATATAAATATGGCATAAAGATCATAAAATTAATTTAACACGATATTTCAATATTTTAATATTATAAATGTTATTTTTTTTTTACATTTGTTAACATTGTTAAACGTAAATTTTGAATAAAACAAGTGCAAATTAAATTAACGTACAAACAACTACTATGCTTATAGTAATTACCAATGCTGGGCATAAATGAGTTATTAAGTTAATAGTTAAATTAAAAGTTAAGTTAATTTCAACTTTTAACTTAACTTTTTGTATTTGATTTTTGTTAACTTAACTTATTAATTTAACTTATTTTTGGCTGTATTAACTTTTAATTAACGAGTTACTTTTAATTAAAACTCAGTAAAGTTAATTTTGAAATAATAGATACATTTTGACTTCATATTGTGTATATTGTCAAAATGGTCGAATAAAAATAAAGTGGTTTTTGTTGTTTCTAATAATTCTTATATTATAGGAATTATTTATTTTCCGAAAATATAAATAAAACAAGAATAACTATACATTATAATTTATATAATAATCTCCCCATAATACAAATTGAGGAATATATTAGATTTCCCTCCAATAAACAATACTTAGGTAATGAGAAATTTCCATTTGTTAGAATTTTGAAGAAAAATGTTGGTACCTACTAATTAAACATTTTTATGAATCTATTTATTGTTAATCTTAACAATTATTATTATTATAAATACATTGTAGTATTTTCAATAACATTATGTCTATGATTATTAACAGTTTTAAAATGCTTAAAGTTAAAAATAATAGTATTTTCAAAAAAATAATAGATACTTAATTATACCTGTATATCTCAAATATTATATAGACTTAAAAAAATTAACTTAACTTAAGTTATTATTTTTTATATATATAAACTTAACTTAATTGTTAAGAAAAAAAATAACTATTAACTTTGAACTTTTAAAATTTTTTTCTATTTACTTAACTCAACTAAGTTAAAAAAATCATTAATTTCCCAATCATTGGTAATTACTTTGCTGTAAAACTATTGGTCCATTTGCATATTTAAACCAACCCAGACGGTTGTTCTTAAAGAGTTAAATGAAACGTTGTTTTTGTTGCTCTACCCGAGACTTATTCGGTTATATGATAAGTATTTTGACTAAACATTTATACTTTAAATTATTAAATCACAAGTCCAACAGAAGTTTATGGTTTGACATATCAAAATATAAATATAGAAAACTACCTATATGTTTTTCCGTAGACAGGGTCCGGACAATCGTTGGGAAAAGTGATGAGAATATATTGCAAGAAAATACTCAATTGGGTTAGTAAAAATGATTTGGTATCAGTGGTGCAATTATTGGGAGTAGAAGATGATTTTTTTTCTATTTAATTATAATTTATTAGATGTTTATAAAAAAATTCTATTGATCAAGTTCGAGCATATGAAATAATGGGCTCCAAGGTCCGAATTTCGTTCATTACAAACTCTTATATTTGGGCGAAATAGTCATTAGGGCAAACTGATTTTTTTTTGTTAAAATTAACGACAGATATATACTATAGAACTAGTTTTGATCGATTATTAGATTCGTTGTTTGAGTGAGGAACATTTCCTGATAGTTACTCACTATTTTGTGCACGGTTCACTGTTTAAACAGACGAAACAGTTTTAATATTTCTTGCGGATACTCAGGTTTTAAATAATATACGTAAGTAGATGTGTTATTTATGACACATATATAATATAAGCATCCTAATTCACTTTTAAGGAAAGTAGTCTGCTTTTCACCCAATTTAAGGTATATTGAATTTTTATATTTAGTCCGAGACGATAAATTGTATATGGTGACTATAGTAGATTATTTATTGAGAATTTAATTTTGTTGTGTTATAGGTACGATTATAAAAGGTATGAATACTATAATATGAAAAAAACACAATGGAAAAAGTGATAATTTCTTTAGTTTTAATACTGTTCTGCTTAAACTAATATATTATTTAAATGGACTGCACCTTCCTCCTCTTCTGTCTATTGACAAATAAAAACCATTATATATGATAATCAAAACGGGGTAAGTATTGTGGAAGAAAAACTGCCGTTAAAAAACCTTAATGATTAATCCATGTATAATATTCTGATTTTTATCATTATATTTTAAGGAAAAATGTGATACAATTAGTAATGTGTTCACATACCTATATAATAAAAAATATCTGTAGATAGTTAATTTTACTTCCGCTTTTTGTTCACCATATATATTCTACAGGTTTTTAACTCTAATTAATCCATTTAATTAATAGGTATATAATGTTCTTGAATTCCTTTGTAAGATACAACTTGACGGTTGACCACTAAAAGGAAAACTAAATCCCCACCTCACCATTTAAAATGTATTGATTTGAAATTTGAAATTGTAAGTAAATTACAATAGCTAATTTGTTCAACACCATATTTAATATCGTTTGTAGGATTAATATTTTCGAGTATTTACGGGTTTTGTACATTTGTCCAAAAGTTATTCAACGGTCGCGCAAAAACAACCGAAACGCACGTCATCCGCACATTAAAGTAGTATGTGATTATTCAATATAAAAGTATTTAGCGTCTACTATTTTCCCACGGTGTTAAGTAATTAAATGGTTTAATGCCATCATGCGCTGACCGGGGCAATAGTTAATTTAAACAATGACTATGTATATACGAGTACCTCCTAGTCGGGTAGTATTCACTCAGCTTTTAGAATATTCTTTCTAATCCAACAACAGCATAACATATCGCTAAGCCCGCGATGGCTTTTTATAAAAGTCATCTAAATTTTTTTTTTCCACTAAAAAAAAAGTTGTATTTCTGTGCTCAAAAGTCCCCGAAGGAACTGTTAAATTATTTGGGCAAGTCACTTATGTGTATATTTTTTGTAAGTGTGAAAATTTTTTAATTTGATTGAATTTATATATAAGAAGGTTCTGTCTGACGGGAATATTATAGATATAGTCTAAGTTTGTATAAAAATACTGTGCAGGTACCTACATAGAATTTTTTCTAAATAACAATTTTATTTTCTGTTTATTTTGTAAATAACTATTTGTTGTGGTTATATATACATGAAAATAAATGTATAATTTTTATTATTATAAAACACGTGGAAAATTATCTAAACAATTTTTATAAATTTGTTTCAATTCGTCATAAAAATTAAAATTATAAATTACACAATTGCAAAAGAATCGTATACACTTTCAAATGTTCTACTGAACGACGTTAGAAATACGAGATGGATTGTTTTCTTACCGAGTGCCCGAATTATAGTGTTATTAACGATATTATACGATGGCAATAGAACGGTTTTAATACGTTTTCAGATGAATATTGTAGGAGTGAAACGCTGGTACATTTATAACACGTTGAGTTTTCTTTTGGAAAACAAATGCATTTAACACCGGCAACATTGTAAACAGTGTCAGTAATAATAGCACATTATTATGTTAAGTCCATTGTATATAATTTGAACGGTATTCAGAACCGCATACTTTCATTGTTGATATTACGCGAAATATAGGTCAAGATTATTTTCGTAAATTATTATTCTCTCGTACAGTATGTAGTATAGATATTATATAGAACAAAACAAAAATAATAATAATAATTTTGTCCGAATGGTATAACACAAATATCGCGAAAATAAAACCACGTATTTCAAACACGTTACAATGTTTGTTAATATCTATAATATATAAATATTATATTATTCAACCTATTCTCATTATCTAAATACAATATTGTATAAATATGAACCATTTAAATCGTTACGTTTGAAGCTAAAATAATATATTTTTCACATTCTTGAAATTTGTACAGAAATAAGTTAACAATATTTGAACAGTACCTATCTATAATACAATATTCGCATATTGTATTTTTTTTTAATTGGTTTTGTAACATTATTTAAAAAAAAAAATGTATAGCATTATTTTTTTTATCAAATGTCATGAAGCTATGATGGCGTAAGCGTCTTATGAGTTTATGAGAAAATATTTAATGGCTAGTACAAAATATTACATTAAAACCTATTCAATTAATTTCTTACGGGAAACTATTAAATCTTATTATTTTCAAGTATGATTTTCTTAAGCCTTTTTCTTAGACATTTTTACAATATTATTTAATAAAGTAAGTAGGTATAAAATTAATACATATATACTCGGAGGTAATGTTTATTTTTTCTGTGAACAGCTTTTCAATCAGAATAATTATCCAATCACTGCATGTACTTATCCATTATTTTCGGTATCAAATTGTATTTAGTTGGGATATTAAGGCGGTCATTTTTCGATTTTTTTTTTTTTTTTCGATAAACTTACAAAGGAAAAAGGTAAAAATATGTATCATTTTCTCATAATTCCAAAAAAAGGATTTGAAAAACTAGTATTTTCACAGAGTACCTATACGATCGGTTATTTAAAATTTTGGAACAGTACTAAATGTCTAAGACCAATAATATTATGAATTTCTATATAAATACTAATTATATCTAGTAATATTAGGCTGATATGTTTTGAACCAGGAATGGGCAACATTTAAGATTGAAATAACCTAACCGTGGATAAAATTAAGCAAATATTCAAGTATACCCAAGAGAAAATTCTATACGGACATTTACTAATAGATATTTTGTAAATGAAGTGTACTTTAGTTTTTTTTTTATTCCATGACCTTATATACTTTTAGGTGTATATTATGAAGTGGCGGTATTTTTTACCCTTGTCATTAGACGCCTTAGTTACTGAAAGAGTTAATATAATAATCGTTAAATATTTAAAAAATAGCATAAGGAATTTTTGACCAAATATTGACATTAAGTATACGAGAATGTCAGAATGTATGTGGAATGTTTTTAAAAATTAATAAAGTTTTGACCGAAAAAAAAAAAAAAAAGTCATGGAACGTAAATATTTTCTTTTCCGTTTAAAACAATAACGTTTCCAGATTCCGAGCATATCACTGGTTAGGGAATATTTTGTGAAATTCGCTATATTACCAAAATATTTATTTATTGTATGCTTTTTACGTCGAGACACAATTTCGCACTAATGATTATAAGACTTTCGAAGTTTATACTCTCGTTGGACCAATACTTTTGCGTAGTAATGTTTCATTAAAAAAAAATTAAAATTTCACCGTTGTAATGGAATGATCATATTATATATATATAAATGCATTCTATACGAGAATATTTGGTAACCGTAAGTAGGGTATTAACTCACTGTACATACTTCATGTCAGAAACTCAGAACACGATATAAATATAGGATGTACAGTAAGACGACGTTCTATAATAATATATTATATCGATCGTCGTTTCAACGAACCATGTAATATAGCCCACTAGACGACCAGTAATTAGAAAACTTTAGATGCGTTTCTACTCGGAAATGGGGCTGAGTGCACAACAAACCGCGATTCTCAACGCTTAGTCACCCTTCAGTTGGACCACATCATAATAATGCGTTAATCGGTAAGAAATAATTGTGCCACAGTATATTAAGAGCAGGGTCACAGTTTCGGACACATTAATAGGTATTTATTATACTTTTATAAAACATTAAAATGTGTCGAATGAATAGGGCGTCTGTCCAAAATTAAAGAATTCACGAATTGTAGTAAATGATCCATTGCTAACTGGACGAGATTCTCTGCTTTTAAAAAAAACCAAGAGTGAGTTAGCCAATCCAAAGAATACCGTTGCAGAAAAACACAACAAATTCTGTGTGAAACGTGTGTTTCGTACGCGTACAAGTGACTAGTACTTCGTACCAATATGAAAAGTTAAATCAAATACCTGAACGTCGACGGGGAAATAATACCGGAAAAACACCAGTCGAGCCTCCAAAATGACTACAGTTGCAGACAAAGTAAAGAAGGAAAAACGATTGACCGGAAACCATGAAAACTAAAATGAGAATGAAACATTACGCCAATAATCCAGTGAAATAATCGTATTCGCGATACACGGTGAATTGTATCGAATTTTTAATTTAATGGCTTTACGGCAGTCGAGTAGAAATTATATTTAAGAGGATGCTATACCCGCATTTTCTGTCTTCGTCCATCTAATTGGCAATATAGCAAAATTATACAACGCAAAATTGAAACTATGGCATTTTGGTTAGATTTAGAGCTTAAACACCTATTATCAAATTTAACGAGAAGAATAATATCGAGTGAACCTCGTGGGCTTTTTATAAAATATTGTCAGGAAAAAAAATTACGGCATTTTTAGTTTTTGATATTTTTGAATAGCTTTAACTTTTTCGTCAGACGATATTTTACAAAATGCCCATGAGGTTCACTCGAAAATATTCCTCGCTTTAAATTTTGTCATAGGTGTTTATACTCGAAATTTAACCTAAACGCCAAAATTTCAATTCTGCGTAGTGTGATTTTGCTATATTACCCGGTAGATAGACAGAGCCGACAAATGCGGGTGTAACATCGTCTTAAAACGGTTTTTTTTTTCTTTTTTACACGAAAGCCTGTATGAAACTGGATTTCTTTCTGTAAACCACCTCGGTAAAAAGATTTCGGAACCTCTGAGATTTTTACCGGTAGCAGAACAGAATATTACGAGCTTACGATGTAGGTGTAAAGTATGTGAGAGACGGGATTCTCACCGGTTGACTCCACGGGGACCACGGGGACTGTATAAGAAGGCGTCGGTCATATCGTGTGCGCGGACGCTGAGGTGGTTGGTCCCTGCGCTCCGGCAACGACTTTAACAATATATGCGGCCGTGTGTTTTAACGATCCGTTTCGCCCGTCGTGTTATACGTTCGTATATTATATGGATTATGTATACATTCAAAGAACGCAATCTTTTTACGTTTCTTTTTATACATATATATATATTATATAATATAAATACGAAAAATACATATAAAGGTGTAGATAAATGTTGTTTTGTTTTTTGACACGATCACGCGAAAAAGCTATACGCCGTCGACGACGACGGTGTGTCTCATACGTGTTTTAAATCGAGTTTGGTAAAAGCGTACACGGACACGTAGTCGTCGGGCGTCTGATGGAATACAAAAAAAAACACACACACACACACATGGAGGGGAAAAAAACGGGGAAAAGACAAATATAATAATGATGGGTGGAGGGGGAGGGATCTGTCACCGGAAAAGAAGAATATAATGGGATGAACGGGCGGAAAAACGGATAATGCGAGGCGAGCGATCGGCAGTGCTCGTAATTAAATTTTAATATATTGTGCCGAATTCGCGCAAAACGCGAGTATATCAAACGGTATAATTTCGTGAAATTTCCGTCCGAAGGCACAGTACATATAACACGAGTGCACGTTTCGTAAACACATTATCATGCGAATAATGTGCTTACGAGTACCGGGTAACCGGTAACCGAAAAGAAACTATTTTTATATTCAACGACGATCACCGTGTAGGTATACAAATTTAATAATCGCTCTCGTCAATCTCCAACCGTATCGTATACATTTAAATATTTTCAAAACGAGTATAGAGGTATATAGTTAAATATTTTTAGATGGAAAAAATCAAAACCCCGAAAAATGATTGAAAACCAGGACAACTGTGTACTATATTATTGTACCAATATAATAATATATAAAATATACAATACTCTGCAATATTATTGACGACAAAATTTAAAAACTGTCTCAAAATTTCACTTTAATTAAAGAATCAATCGGATAATAGTTTCTCGAAAAACAAATCGCCGAATAATTTTTTAAATCTAAAATTTTGGTTTGGAATTGGTATTGGGTCGAAATAAATAGTTTTTGAACATTAGCAATCATTCGAACTTTGGGAATAATTTAGTTGACTAACTCCACAGTATTATTATAGGACAAATACTTTATCCGAAAATGTTTTGGTTAATAAAATTTATTGGATATCGTAAAATAAATCGCATACTATGTTATAACGATCAAATATATATGGCTATTTTTTTATAAGGTAAAAATAATATGAATACCCATTATTTTAAGTGAGAAATTTTCAGCCACTATTAATTCTTACACCATTTTTGTTTTTATTTTTTCTGTTTGAATAATCGTGAATAAAACTTGAATTTTGGGGATAAGAAAAATAAATTAAGTAACCCATTTTCTCATTCCATAGAACGTCATAAACGTAATGAATGGCATTCATTATATTGACGTCCTTTATAGAGTGCGGCGAGGTGGCGTACGCGCTAATATTTCCAATTCGAGTTAATGCAATTTTAATGTTGCACAAAAAAAAAATAAAAAAAAATAAAACAAAATATCGTGAAAAATCAAATCTACGTAGTTGTGTATCCGATACCCACCCAATGGGAAGGGGATGAAAATGTTTAAATACTCCGCACATTACCGTGGAAGGGATCTATGCTCCACATCTCATAAATCAACAGTCATGAAATTGTATCTTAAATATTTAACTTATATTTATTATCCACTATAAAAAATATTGTAGTACTAGTATATACACTAGGTATATGCACGAGCATACATAAGAATATTGATATTTCTATGTAAATCGAATTTGAAAAATGATGACATTATATCTGGTGTTTTCAAAAATAACTGAACCCCTACAGTGAAAAATATCATGTTCGTAATTGAAACGTAATTAACTATTTTAAGAGGACGTCGTACCTACACATTTTCAATAAAAACAAGCATTAGCATTTTTTTATTTTTATCAACATACCAAGATGTTAAAAATATAAAA
Organism: Pemphigus obesinymphae; assembly: GCA_025469235.1. Classification (NCBI taxonomy): domain Eukaryota; kingdom Metazoa; phylum Arthropoda; class Insecta; order Hemiptera; family Aphididae; genus Pemphigus; species Pemphigus obesinymphae. The sequence continues at coordinate 9,352 of JAIPRL010005816.1, forward strand.
TAAAAATAATTCATGTATTTAATTAAAAACAATTAATTAATTTTAACAAATTTATTTTTTCAAGGTTTAATTTATAATTATAAAAAAAAAATATATGTATATATTATTCTATAACTCATAAAACGTGTAAAAATGCACATATCAAAAATCGGATACTTATTAGGATAAAAAAATTTTGTTCTCTACAATTTATTTTAATTTCATCTTTCTACGATATTCTCATGTTGATAAAAATAAAAAATGCGTAAACAATTTTCTTTTAACAAATACCGTGATAACACGATAATAAAAAGTGCTAATAATATAAGATTATTTTTAAATTACTTTAAAAATATAATTAAATATTTTTAAATTGTTGAATTATAATTTTTTTTTTAAATTAATGTTAAAAATTGCCTATACAGAATCCCTTAGAAACCATGCATATGACGTCTTCAACTAAATGGACTGCAATTTCAGTCATAAACACTCAGACAATATCTGATAATTAAAAATAGGTGTAATTAAAGAAAAAATGAATTTATAATTTATGTATCGATTGTTATTTGTCTATGATAGGTAATCCTGGCATATATTTTTTGTTTAAAATTTCATGATCATAGATAATATATAAATAAAACATAGTGTGTGTGATCTACGTGCCTATGTACTTCAACCAAATAGTTATTTGGTCGAAGAAGACGGTCACCATTTAAACATAGCTAATATAATATGTAATCATAATACAATTTTATGAATTTTATGACAAACGTTTTTTCATTTTTCGGTAATAAATTTATTTAGAATGCATAAAATAAGACATTTTATTAATATATTTTAAAGTACATAATATTATTAAATAGTCTTGTTCTCAAAGATGGTCAAATTAATGAACTATTTAACTAGTTAAAGTTAAATTAATTTGTCGAATTCATAAAGTTGAAAGTTAAATCCAGTTGTTTGTAAAAGTTAATCTGAGAAGAAAATGTATACCTAAATTTAAAATTTAATTTAATTGATAACTTTAATTTTGCTTTATATTATTTTAAAGTTTGAAAAATGAGGAACAAAAACTATTTCTTTGTAATACAATTTGATTCTATATTAAAATCAACTGTTTTTTTTTTTTAATTTGAATATAAATTATTAATAATTAACTATAGATACATTACTCATATATTTTTAACTTACTACATAAATTGATAAGCAAGTTAACGGTGTATACAATAACCTAGTAAAGGTAAAAATCAGCAATAACCTGACTTTTTAGCTAAACTTAAATTTTTTATTTATATTTCATATTCATTGCCGATTGTGTTAGGTATGTATTTTAATTAAATTGTGCTACAAACAAATTATAACCGTTATATAATAAACTCATATATTATGGTAATTTGTACTGAATATGACGACCTTTATTTATCAGCACTAGTGAGCTTTTTATTTTAATTTAATTATTTAATAATGATATTATTTTTTGCACAAAATTCTTATTTATTGTTATTATACATTGCAGCCCGAGTAATTCAATAACAAATACAGGCATTCCATTTAGTTATTATCAAAACGTCTCTGGTATGTAAATATTAATAAATATTATATAATATTAAAATACGGTACGCGTTCGCGACACACAACTGTGTCAGTGAATAATGTTTGGATACCTATCGTTTGATGTGTTTAATAAAACATGCGTATAATATTAACCACAAAATTCGTTTTGTATAGATTTTTTAATATTTTTATATTTCGTCGTGAGCACAATATTCAATAATATATTTCGTTAAACGTTGTGCACGAGTAGGTTAGGTACGAGTGTTCATATTTAAATATTTTACGAGCCATGTATGTACGATTATATTGTCGAAGTACATAATATTCTCGTCTACCTACATTCGAGGGACAGAAGTACGTAAAAACCGAATAAAACGACGTTCGTGTCCTCGTATAACTTCGGTATTATATTGCCTCCGATATATTAACGACACGATGATATTTGTGTATTCATAAACATACTTTTGCTTTTTTTTTTTATATATATATAGTCGTATAACGCCGGTTTTATTGGTTATGATTATTCACGGATTTCGGTATAATAAGTGCATTATCATAAATTGTTTTTTTCTTCTTCCATATATTTTAAAAACCTATAAATAAAACATGTAACTCGCTGTATTGCAGCCGTCGGGACTATTAAGTTTTTCCGGGAACTAAATTTTCATTTTCATCCCTTTCCGAATATATTAATTATTATTTAAGATTTCGGCATAATATAAATACTTAATAAAACGCCTCTTATCAGCGTTGATTATAAAATCTACAGCGCGCGACACTTCTCGGCGTGCAACGAATATGACTAAATAAGTACGTGACGGTAATAATAACTGAAGATAATATTCTTAAAGGGAGCGCGTGTTATTATAGGTATAGTATTATATATATATATATATATACATTTGTATAGTGGAAAACGCACAAAGATAAATAATTATAAAAGGACGCACATATATACGCATTCGAAGAGATTCACTTTGAAAAATGTTGTATTTTTTTTTTTTTTTTTTTAAGTACACTTTTTTTCGTTATATTTCATTAAAGTTTACAGGGTTCTTGAATTCTTCATTAGTCATTCGACTCGTTTGCATAATTAGATATAATTATTATTATACACTATGGAAATAAATGTATATATATATACCTAAGTTGTTTTATTTTCGTTTCGTACACGTGTGAAGCTACAAACTTTAATGAAAATTAAATTAATTATGTTTGATGATATACGAGTAATAATTATTATTGTTATTCTTCAATGAACTTATACAATTAAATGACGAACACGTTTGTACGATTTAACAACGACGTCGGAAAATATTAAAATGCTCCAAACGTCGAAATACGAGATAATTTTCGATTAGAGATTTTGGTTTCCTTTCGTTTTTTTTCCCCTTACTTATCGTCATTAAACTCAAATATTTGGAGACGAAAATATTATATTGTTTGATTGAATCGGGGGAAATAAAGCAAACGAGTGTCGTAAACTCGCAGGCAATATTGAAAACACAAACAGACATTGATGGTCGTATATAACTTTGCTACGGGGTCGAAATGCGGGCGGTTAGGTGGTTCGTGGTTATCCGACCGAAGACTTGTTTTTAACCTGCCCGTGTGTACAATAATGATGGTGACAAATTAGAAACGCAATCGTATAGTATATATAGTATATAATATAAGTACATTGAACAAGGTTTAATAAAAATTGTGGATTGATATAACTGGGCTTTCGAAACTGTTTCGATGAAAACGTCTTCAAAAAGCATGGCGGTTACCCCTTAGAATAAACTTGTAAACGTAATATATTATAACTGATATTATGCCAAATTGTATGATAATACGTCTTTATCGTAGTTATAGCGAGTATAGCCACAGAATATAGTATAGCCCTCATACAATTAGGTATACTTCTTTGAGTGATATTCCTTTGATGGCGACGACGGTTGCTTAGGGACCTGTAACCACAATTATATATTGTTTGCGATCGTATTTTTTGTGATGTGATATTAAAGGACAGTTATTTGACTGATAAAAATCTAAAATGACAATTTTAGATAGTATAATTAGTTCTTTAATGCTGGACGTGTGGTAAGATTCGCTAAGAATTACGTTAATATACCGTTTCTAACATCATGTATGGATCACAAGGATATACTAATAGAACATACAATATGGTTACAAAGTCTCAAAGCAGTGTCACTTTTGTTATGCTTGTGATATAACCATGGTTCTAATCGATTCAAAATGATTGTGACCCATATAATGATTGGTCGGCGTGTAATGAAAATGGTAAAAATGTCGTCCAGATACAGATAATTTGAAGTTGATTCATCGTCCTCGAATAGGATATTATATTGTTATTATTTGAAATTTGAAATTTGAAAGTTAAGGGCATTGGAAGCGGTCATTTTTTAAGGGGTTATTTTTAGGCAATTATTTGATTTATTCACGTTACACAGTTTATTTGTATAAGCAGTATTTGGTATTTTTAATGTGTGTAAATATGTTTGGCATAATATTAATGGTATGTACACTCGTACACACAAACAAATGTCAATAAACACGGCCACCGTATTTGAACGGTAGCCATTAAATTATATTTCCAATATACCGATTAACCTAATGATGCGATAAGAATTCTAAAAACTGATATGAATTCATCGTAAAATCTACATTAGAAGAACTCTCACATTTTTAATTTTTTTCCCTTCATTTTCACAAATATTTAAAATTATTAAATTTTCAAACGTATAACTTAAATCTTACAAAATCAAAAATATGGGAAATTCGACTCGACTATAAATTCAGATCAGTTTTGAGAATCTTTATCGCATCACTAGATCCATCTGTACGATGGAAATAGAAATGGTTTAAATTGTTTGTTTCAAATTCTATGTTACAAGTGTAATAGAAACACACAATATCTGCTTCCAATTCTCTTAAGATAAATAATTGTATTCAAAAAACATTTCTCTAAATAAAATTTGATATAATATTATTTAAAAAAGTTAGATAGACAATTTTATATTTTATTTTGTTATTTTCTTTACATTTATAAATTATTTCTGTTCTACAAGACAGTTTTTTTCTAGACTTGAGGAAACAATTGGAAAAAATAAAATATGACCTTTTTATATAACTAGAAACAATTTGCTATCAAAACTTCTACTCGACTGCTACTCTAATAAATCTATACTGACATAAAAACACACATCATATTAAAATCAATATATTTCTCACTTTGTTTAGAATGTAATCATATCATTCGATTCGAATGATCCATTATCACAATATGTATGGAAAAATTCTTAAAAAAATAGTTAACCGATACATTTGTCATTAACTTAATATTGTGTAATATAACCGTTCGTATATATTTTTCCTATTAATTGAAATTGCGCTTTGGTATTACTGTCATATTTTCGTCATCGTCCTTTAATATTTTCCGTCCATTGACGGATGACAATATTGATAAAATGTTAAAAAAAATTCGAGTCGCCAACGATACGATTTAAATAACATTTTCTTCGTTTTGTCGTAACCACATGTTAGGAACGAATGTGTCCGACGGTGCGCCACCTCCGCGTGGACGAGACTTAATATTATAATTTACTATGCGGTCGGGGGCTTGAAAGGGCGCGAGGTAACGGAGCTCGACGTCAATCAGTGTACCGCACAAACCGTATACCCGGTAACAACGTATTCTTCGGGATCACGCGAACGCAGGCGACGAGACCGTCTCGAATCCTATTATATTTTCCCGGTTGGCTTAATCTCCGAGGCACTCAGCGCCGGGCTTATCTGCCGATAGGGACGGGGTGTGTGCGCCACACACCATTGTTTGCGAACATGTGGCGTTTATTTACACGGTCGTCCAAGCACCCGGTCGACGACGACGATGACGACGACGCGTCACCGCTGAAACTCAATTATGACTCGCTCCGGATGGAAGAGCCATTGTCGCGTCAGGTGACGGCATGAGATGCGGTTATATTTTCTTCTCGCGACTCAATTTATAGATACGACCAAATAATACCGTACGTTGTATAATCAACACACCCGTAGATAATAAATTACGGATGCGTTATGCTTACAGCACTTCGTTATCACTCCATTGTTCCGTCTGTTTTTCTCCATTGAAACGTTCTCGCGGCCTTGAAAGTAATCAACCCATTTCGATTAGCCGTCGGGCTCACATAACAAGACGTCATTATCACTGGTACACCAGATAACATAACCACGTGTAGCTTTGTATAGATTTGCAATGGTAATCACCGTTACGCAATGTTTATGATAAAATTATACAGTGTTATAGCGTTGTTTGCATATAATCAATTAAAATTACTCAATTCCTCATGAACAGTATCACCCATAATACCAGTATATCATAAATCCAAAAATCGATGTGAGACTACGCCAAGCTATGATATAAAATGCCAGACATATTTTAATTTTTATTCCATCCAAGAGTCTCAATTATCATTTAACTATGAGTATAAAACTTTTGTAATATCCCATTTTCTCGTGAAGGTGATTGGTAGCACAATAGTCACTATGGTTAGTTGTAAGGTTAAATAAAGTTGTTTACTAAAAAGTAAGAATTCTTTAATTTTTTTTTATCTAAACACGATCAAGTTTTGAAATTCATTATATGTCTTGATTTTTATTACGAATGAAGGATTGAAACAAGTTTGGAAAGCCTACTTGGCAAGCGTGATGAATTAACTGTTTTATTAAACATATTTTAAACAACAAACTAAAACTATTATAAAAAAAAAAAATAAACGAGTACTATAATATATTTCCGTAGTAACCAAATCCATAATCCATAATGCTAGTAACTAAGGACGGACTTACGGACGGATACAACAGGGATATGAGGTATCTAGACTTATGTTTAGAAACCTAAAAGGTGATATCATAAAACGAAGAACTATGTTTATGAATTAATCATAAGATTATTAGTCAAAGTTAATAATGATATGGATGAGGTATGCTAATGTATTCATGTATGCTCGAACATAATGAACCGTGATGTCCTCATATCTCAAATATAACCGTGACAAAATGAATTCTATCTATTTCTAGAAATACATATAAATGACCTAAGACCTTTGATGTTCGTGTTCGGGAACGCGCGATAAGTCATCGTCCGTTCTTCGTTATCTATGTGATATAGTAACGGTTACGGCAAGCTGATAGTATCACGGCATTTCTTTCCTCTCGACAATCATATTCGTGAATAATATCAACGAAACAGTAACAATTATATTATAATATATAGGCATTGTATATGACGTATCCGTTCGTCTCTCGTGTGCGAGTCTATTTTGTTTGTGTGGCCGCGTGTGAATATACGTTCCGAAATTTTAATGGCGAATTCGTGTTGCATTGGCATTCGAGCGCGAGCGTCCGACGAACAAACACCGACGCCGCACATATAAGTACACGTATATACGGTTAGGCCGGTTTTAATGTTATGCGTATGTGTGCTGCAGTGTGGTTAGGTTGGTAGTATGGTGTGTATACTGCAGCAGGTATGTATGGGGGCTGACGCGAAAGAGCCGACGACAAATAAATCCACGGACGCTAATGACGGGCCTCGCGATGAATACGAAAAACAAATACATAACCTCATATTATACAGGGTGTATCTCAACAACATTACATTATACGCATTGTAACACATCTTATGTTATGTTAATTGAGGTCTTTGAAATCCGATTACGAATATTCAGGTAATATATTAGTTTTGTGAAAATTTCAACGGACAAACTTCTTAATATCACCGTGATCGCATGTACGATAATAGATGTACATTATCTGATCGTGAGCTTAGTATGAACAGATTCAATTTTACGTATTTAAAATCATCCGAGTTTATTAATTAATTATATTAAGTTATTTAAGCAATTAAGTTTTAAAGAACGTCCATTTCACTTTAATCACCTATCTTTCTTGTAACCAAACTAATATACAATTTTAGATGAATTTCTACTTCGTTAGACAGTAAGTATCCGTTATTATACATAGTTAGAATTTATGATTAAAATTGTTTTTTATTTACAAAACAAACTTAAACCATATTGTTATTATTTGGGCAGAGGACATGTAGAATTTGCATATTTGTTTTACAAAGTCACAAAAATAGCCGAGTAAAAAATAAATATGTTTAATAAAAATGAAATATTTGAAGCATGTCATATTAGTTTGCATATAAATACATATTTTGTGTTTTTTTTTTTTATTTATAATTGGTATACATTTTTTGTATACTTCATGAATTTAAACATTTTAAAAAGCCAGAATTTTTACACAGGGACATACCTACTTATTTATTAAGCATAGTACACTGTGGCATCATTTTAGTTTTTTTCCGGGTGTGCGAGCTTTTAGGCAGGCTAATTTTAACATATGCAGGCCATTTTTCATTCCAACGCCCCGAAAATACTTCTTTAAATACGTAAGTGGGGAAAAAAGGTCATCGACTTATTTTCTAACTATATATTACAAATATTGATTATTTTATGGTTTTTCAGAGCTATGAGTCTTCGGCCCTAATTATTATAAACAAGTTGGATAAGTCTACTCTGCAAGCATGCTAAATTTTTGATTTCTGAACGTATTTTCAATAATGAACTATATTTCCATAAACAATTTGTTTAACCTACTAAAATTACGTAAATAGACAGTTAGAACTATAAAAACCATAAAAATTAATATAAATTGTAAATACTTATATACAGGTATTTACAGCAACAAGTTATAATGACAGACAGATGCATAAGAAACGTTAAACACAAAACGTCTAATATTTATTTTCCTAGTAAATAAATAAAAAAAAGATAAATCGTATCTACGTAGTATGTACTATTATTAACTACGGGACAGACAAATAGAAAGACGAAACGGAAATATAAGGTATCTAAACTTATGTTTACAAATCTAACACTCTTATAGATAGACCCTTTTATACTTAGATACTAAAAAAGTAATAATTAAGTTAGTTGAAGCTTTTTTATTATTAAAGAATAAACTGATTTTAATATCTTTATACTCTCGCATAATACGTATTCATTATATGGAATAGAATAATTTCATATTAACAAAATTCTGGTATTAATTTGGTTTTATTTTAACACAAATAAAAATAATCAGTGAGTATTTCGTTTAAGTTCTGTGTAACTCATTCAAAAATAAATTTAGGAACTTAAAAAATTACCTTTCCTATTTGATGTCATTTATGTAAAAGAATGCGTTTACATATTGAAAATGATATATTATATTAATTATGAAATATTACACATATTTTTTTATGGTATAAATGAGTAAAATAGACATAATATACAAAACAGGCTTTGAGTTTTTAATAATTTTTTGCTTTTATTCCTTCCGACGCACTCTCGTATATTAAAAACTTATAAATATATACATCATACTTGATCTCCGAACAATTATTTTCAGTTTGAGAACCGTATTTTTATTTTTTTAGTTTTGGGAAACATAATAAACTGAACGCGCACCGGGATAAGCGCACAAGCTCCACTTGTTTGCAAAACTTGCTTTCATTTCACCCGCCAAAAGCTTCGTATAAGTCCAATTTAAATGTACTCAGATGTATATAAATTCATATTTTTTAATAAACGCACATATTATTATGTATACTATTTTTGGAACAAATATATTTTTTCAATTTGTACAGTAAATGCAGTTTTTCACATATTTTATAATATATTCAACAGTGCGTTGTGACTTTAAGCTTATATATTATACTTAATAAACGAATATAAGAATAAGTATAATATTAACACACGGAAATGGCATTTTGTGTTATTTCTTTTAACATTTCTTTATAACATTCCTTTTTATATTATTATAGTTTGTTTATTATTATTTAGTAGTGCACTTTAATAGAATAATGATAATATAATTCAGAATGTATATTAGGTAAGTAGGTATAATTTAGTATTAAATATGTACCTATTGTCATTATTTTTTTACAACAATTTTTAGATTAAACATTTAATGGGTTCACACAATTTCAGAAATTTAAGTTTAAAATAACGTTTATGTGGTTATTTATTTTTCAAAACTCGGATACGAACGTTTAATAAATCGACTCATATCAGTCTTTAAATAATTAATTATTTAATAATTCTAGGAACATAATTTCAAAAACAATGTTACGCATTAAAATAAGAATTCTGATTATTGTAATTTTTTATTAAATATTTTGAAACCGAATGAATGAATCAAATATATAGCAAATCATCAAATACCTTACCTATCACTATTATACAGTTATATTAACAGGGGGTGGTCAAGTTTTGTGGGTGGTAGTCTGATAACTGAGAACCAGTCACCACGATAAACCCGGTATATATACTATACTATTTCGACGTCACCGACGAAGAAATGGGCATAACTCAATCTTTATAAATTTTTATTTTTTTCTATGTATTTTTTTCGTCATTTTTATTTTTTCCGACCAAGACTGTGCAGTTACTGAAGAGATTGTAAATAAAGTTATATATATCTATATAAAGTTATATGTAAAAAAAAAGTTACGCCTTTCTTCATCGGAAACATAAATTTATGTACGAAAACAGAATAAAATAATTAACCCAGCCTTCTGATTAACTAGTTATTGATCAAATATATTGGTATATGTAAAAAGATAAGGTGTAAAACTATAACCAAATATTATATTGCCAATATTACCTCCATTAAAATGTCTTCAATACAAGTTTATATCAGTATCCAATCGGTGGATATAATAAAAAATATTTCAATAGACAATACAGTATATTATATAACTACAATAAATTTACTGAAATATGACGATTGTACAAAATATGCTTCAAGTATAATTTTAATATAAAAAAATTTTGAAACTGACGATGTGTTTATAAAAAACTAAATTAAAATATATATGCTTTCTACTAAATTTAGATAAATTAATAAGTAAAATACTATTTTAGTTTGTATTTTAATATGTTATCCTTATATTGTAGTGAAATATAATAGTTTAGTAAAGTTAATATATTTTCTATGTATAATATGCTTAAATAGAAATACTTCTTTGCAGATTTTCATTATTATCAGACGGTTTTCTTTTATTTATATACCTTAAAATAATATAATAGCCTTTGTAATGAAAACGTGATGAGACGAGTGGAGTGAGATACTCTGTAGATATATGCAAATGATAAAACAAATATTTGGTAAACAACTGTGTGATGTCCGAGCATGTTTTAAGGTAGCTTTATACGAATATTTTATTATTTTCGTATAATTCGCCACGGTCTGCAGAACATCCTTCCATTATTGTTGAAATTAATCTTTTTTTCAGAGCAATGAACACGGAGTTCTATGTAAAAAAAAAAAAGTATATATATCCTGTATATATGTACACAAATATATACGACGTAAATTGTATGAATTGAAATGGATCCTTTGCTATTTATGAATGCCGAGTTTTACAATGGTTCTGTAGTTGTAGTCATCCGTCATGAATATTGCATAATAGTCATAATAATAAAAGTCGTTGTAGTGAAGTTAACAATATACACTGTAACTTCGTTGTAACAGTACAGTCGAGCGAGGATTATACAACTCGTATATTTTAGTCCTATAGTTCGATTCGTATATATACCGATATTGTATAAGGCAAAGATAGGTAAATTGTTATTTGCATCACATCTATCTCTCGTAGTTCACTCACAATCATACTTTTGTCCAAGGATGGGCAAGGTAACGTTTTTTTTTTTTTAACTCGTTAAGTTAAGTTAATTGAAAATAATATAAGCTAAGTCAAGTTAAAAGTTACTCGTATATTTTTTATTAACTTTTAAAGTTAAAAGTTAACTTTGAAAAAAAAGTAACTTAACTCAGTTAAAAGTTAAATTTTCCTAATTAGCAAAAAAAGTCGATATACCTATTATATCGTAAAAAGGTAAAAAAGAAGGTAAAAAGGAAAATAACTTCTAACTGCCAAGATACCTACATTATTGTTTGATTCACACTAATGTAGTGTAAAATAAGCAGTACCTACTACTTCAATATATTTTCTATACTGGATGGACATAAATACTAGCCTTCGTGTAGTCAAAAAGACCGGGCTCAGCCCAATATTCGTGAACGGCCAACGTCGGGACGTGGGCGTGAGTGGTAGGTACATCGATTATTAACGAACATGCTTATTCTAGGTACATACTAAAATTGCGTATAAGTACCAAAAATTAAAATCCCAATCAAAAATTTGCATTGTTCTTCGAGCAAAATTTAACTTAATTTAGATACTTTTGTCTAAAGTTAACTTGAAGTTAACACGTTAATTTCAATAAAAAAGTAATTTATTAAGTTAAAAGTTAATCTGAAAAAAAAAGTAACGCGTTAAGTAACTTAATTAAAATTAACTTAACTTTTTAACTTAATTTTAACTTTTAACTCGTTATTGTCCAGCCTTGCTTTTGTCACCCAAATTTGGATAAAATCAAAGTATCATCGTCCTTGTATCGTACCCGAGAAGTTTATAATTCGCTTTGTTGGTCACCATGGACATAAAACTATAACAATTCCGTGTTTAATTTATACATTATTCCTGGGTGAAGAGCTATTTATTTAGGATGACGGAAACTCAAAGAGAAATACAACATAAATTTCCAATATTTCATCGATAATGTTAAGCAACAGATTTACAATATTATGTTTTATTAACTATTCAATTAATGTATTTTGATGTGGTTGTATTTTTTGCCGAGGGGAGACAAGTGCCCCCTCTGAGGTATACCTCTGAGGTTCAATGTATATAATACATTCTATATTAACATTATTAATCAGTATACATTTATATAGTATACATGTAATTTCTGACGGACTGTAAATCATAGTATAACATAAATCTGAAAAATTGTTACAAGGCTTAAATTTAAACTCATTTTCAAATACGGCAGATGTTTTTCAAACTAAACGAGAGTATCTATTCTGATTACACGTATTCGTAGGTTAATTTTTAAACCTATGTATTTAACGTCGCTTTACAGCGTAGAGAGTTTTCAATATATTTAGATAGTCGCATAAAACTTCCGATATTCTTTGAAATGGTTTTTAAATCATAAAATTCCATTGGTCCTCCGATTTATAGATACTTTCAAAATAATATTCGATATATGTTAAACCATTAATCCTAGTATAAAGTATATATTTGATAATAGTGAACGTGGAACATTCCAGCAATATTTCCAGACATAAAACTACTACTACTATTACTACGTTTTCGTACAACAATAAGAGCGCATATAATTCATATTTTATCAAATATCTGTCGTACAATGATAACGTTACGTATAGTTGAATAAAAAATATATTAATTACGTAGCTATAAACGGATCCTATACTCATTAATGTACCCGTAAATGTGTAGTATTTAAATGTTTACAATTGCATTGGGAAAGAAACAAGCCAATAATAATAATAATAATAATAATAATAATAATTGTAGTGACTATTGTATGTACGATCTCCGTACACGGCAATCAGTATGGTATCTGCTGGGTACAAATCCCCAATTAGGGTGTAAAACCTTCGCCACAGTGCAGTGTCGATGCCGAAGGCGGGATGACGTGTGCAGTTTGGTGGCGCAGAAAAAGGGTTGGAAGGCGCAAAACGCATTTCAAACAAAATCCCTGGGATTTTATTCAGTTAATCGGCCTATTCAACAGGCATTTTAAACACAGGCAGTGTATTTAGCCGAGTATCAAGTATACGTGTACGATGAATGACTAATTATATGCAAATATAATATATAGATGTTCCGGTAAACTTGAATATATTTATATGTATAATGTATATATTGAAATCATCAAGTGATCAATACAATATATTATATTATTATCGTTTGTACAATATTATATATGAAATATTTGGCCACGCGAATATATAAAAAAGAAAAACTATATTTAGATATAGAAAGTGAATACGTCGTGTCGTCGAATAAGACGATAATTCAGGCGAAGATAACATTTCCTGGTCGTTGTCAATAATGACACGGAACCATCAGACAACATTAAGAATTTCAACGAGTTAGACTGTATAATAACACTATGTCAATGACGAGACAATAAGAAAAACATTTTATACATTTGCATAAATCGTGTTTAGATTTTCGTTTTTAACTTATAATCATCATCGCTGTTTAATTTATATAACTATACTGTATATAGACGAAGTCCAGAGATAACCACTATATCTATCTCATATGGCGTAAGTGTTAGAGATCATTCACGAACATGGACAAACTGTGTTGGTTTTTATGTTAATCACATATCCGTATTATCACACTATAGTCATTTCATGAAATGTGGCCTGATGTTTATTGATATTTACGATGATTAGAAAATGTCACTGTTGTCTGAATTATCATATTATAGCTAAATAGCTTACTGTAAATTTTATAACATGGAATTCTATCATTAATTTTTAATTAATCAATTAGTCAATAATTTTTCAAAATGTGTGTTTTTTTTTTTTAATAATCACATTCAATTTAATATCTATCGAGGAAACCTCGATGATTGATTAAATACGCACACTAGTTAATCATCACCTTCTTGAGGTGGATTTTTTATTCGACGAGTTCTTTGATATTTCTTATCATTGTTGTTTGAAGTTTGAATAATAAAAATTAATTAATTTAACTTTAATAAATAAAAATTATACGTGATACCATGGATATACATCACAATTGAATTTCTACTGTTTTATATTCTGAGCGAAGCGAGAAAGCTTTCGGTTGTATAACGATGTTATTTATTTTTATTTTTCGGTGAACAACTTTCGACTATAATATTTGATCCAATTTGTACATGTGTACTCATTTTAATGTATAGATGGCATTTCGATATTTTAATACACCGTGAATTTAACACTTTGTTAACGTGATACTAATTTTCAAGGATTTTTCAGTTTTGGGTTATTTGTAAAAAAATTGAAATTTTAAACCATAAAAGTGGTAATTTTGGTTATTAAAGACTTTAATATATACTACAGTGTCAATCATACGTTACTCTAGCTATAATTGAAATGTCTTGAAAATTATTGGATACAAATCTCATTTTATTTAATATTCAATTGTACAATAACGTTCAAATATACACGCGAAATGGACTAATTTTGTTATACTCGTAGTTTTGTAATTTATATCGAAGATGTTTTATGATTTTGATAAATGAATAGCCAATAATCATGCGGTGTGTTAAGAGTCGTGTGAAATATAAGATAAGCGATTCCACTACATGACGGAAATGAATGAAACATAGATCGCTCCGAGTGATTTTTTCAAAACTCGGCATCTAAGGGCACGCTCGTTATTTTTGGTACCTGTAGGATAATACATGTATATTATGTTATATATATATATTGAATAAATTTGCGGTAAAAGTATAGACGGATATGATACGAGTACGGGTATCGTTCTGTACACGTCGATTATTATTAAACGTAGGTATATGAGTGTTATAATAACCCGTGGGTGTATACATGACGATCGCGATGAAATTAAAATTTCAACACGCCAAATCAAAAAACGTCACGTAAAAATAATGTTCATAATAATAGTCGACTACTGTAGCAGAGTAGTGTATACCTCACAGTATATATATATATATAGGTATATTATTCGGTATTATTGCGTAATTTATTCAATTGAAAATGAATAATAAATGTACCTAACCAACATATGTGCGCGATGCACAATTGATACCACGTGCATATTTTAGAATCGCGCGCAGAAACGTATATAGTTAACGAACGCCTATTATACGTAGACGTAAAAAGTAAACGAATTAAATAAAATATTATAACGGAATATTTCGTCGGCGTGTACGATTTAAATATACATAACATCATAATATACGAGTGTACGTATTTTATGTATATATATATATTTTTTTTTTTACGTTTGAAGTTAACTGCGAGTGTATTTCAAAATGCTCGGCAACCTGTCCGGAAATGTTTTGTTTCCTCCGTTGTCTCTCCCGAGTGTATACACACTCATATTATACGCGTACACGTGTAATATACCATCCGCCCACGAGACGCGTGCACAATACAAATTAATAATAGAATATAAAAAAATCGAGCTGACCGGAGAATTTTAGATCTTGCGCGGAGCTGGTCCAAAAATCGTCGGTCCATGCGGTCAGCGCGATCGATTAAAGAAACCTCCGGCCACGCTAGTCATTGTCCTCGTTAGCTTGCTTCAAGCATCTCCAGAAATAAGAAATACATGGGTTTTACGGTGTATCAAATAATGCGAACTATCAAATATTTTTATAAAATTAACAAATGTCATAAAATCTACATTATTTTACGTAATAACACTATATAATCTTATATTTGTGATTATAGCGAAATTAAACGCAGTCTGAAAAGGTTCACCTAGCATTACTGAAATATGTTTCAGTGGTTGTTATCATTCTGTTTACCATCAAAGCATATTTTGTCAAAAGTTAACAGTCAATAATTAACTGCATATGTCAACGTTTTTAAGTGCATGTTTTGATATTTTGTGGTGCATACGAATACCCATGACCGGACTCAAAGTGTCTTCAGTCCGGGTCATAACAATATGTTATTTTAGTAATAGATATTTTATTTTATGTGATTATTACAGTGTTTGGGTTTAACGAGAAAATGAATAATGGATGGTAGGTATAGGCAGTGAACGATTTCGTTGTTTTTAAAGAATATTTCAGGGTATCTCGTCTGAATTTTCTACACGGAATGCCAAGAATGGGAATAATAATTATTGAATCGTGAAAATATACTTTGAAAATCGACGAGTAAATGTCATAAAGATCGCATTCGGACGGTCACGGAGTATCGATAGTGCCTAATGGAAATATCCGATATTTTTCGAATTTACCCGATGACTTTAGTGAAACACACGAGTAGGTAAAATGAATTTGAGAATACATTGTCAAATGGAAATTATAAATAGTGGGTAACTACGCAATTGAATTTCGAGCGAGAACGTATATCTATAGGCTGTATAGGCGCGGAACATCGGTAATATTCATTCGAGAAATTCCGGTCGTCCGGAACGTGAATTTTTATCAAACTTTTGTGTTATCGGCCAGTACACTAATTTTCTACCGATTCAACGGCCGACGGTGGGGGGGAGAGGGGAGGTGAGGGGAGGATGGGGGTGTAGAGTTATGGAGGTGTTATGCAGGTGTAGTGGTGAAGAATGAAAAACGTCACACGAAAATCACTATACCTTTACATGGAAAATATGTGGAAAGGGAAATTAAACTTGACGGGGGGAGTGGGGGAGGGGAGGCACACTCGTTTTTGTCGCCGAAAGTACGTTGTTTAAACTTTTTGCCAAGTCTATACATATATTATACAATATATTTTCAACGGCAAACACAAACATTTCCACGGCGAATGTAAGCACAATATAACCTACACACACACACACACACTTCATACATTAATATAATATTATATGTATATGTATGATTAGGTGTGTGTATGTGTTTATATAATATATATTATATATATATACATTATATATATTATACATTATATATATATATTATACATTATATATGTATACGGTGCCAAGGCGGATCGTGTCTCCGAGCTGTCTGTCTAATTTACAATTACTCTCGGCTGTACACCAAATATCACTTAGGGCGCGACCGGGTTGATGTGCGCGTTTCGGCGGACCGAGCGTGGCGCGCGGCGGCGGTGACAGCGTCTACAAAGTGGCCCCGGTTATATTATATACCTCGTTAGCATATTATACTCTCCGCCCGTACCGTATACCGGCAGCTCACATCTCTCGTACGAAGGTAAATCTCGAGCGAAAACCCACTCGTACGTAATATTATCGTGATATAATTCATCATATTGAGATGATAACCGGTGGAAGGAAAATCCTCCCCCCCTCATTCCGTCCACTATTATATTTAATCTATAATGTGTTTTAAATGCTTATAAACTAACTGGCAAATATATTATACGATCGGTTTTTCCTAACATTGTTTCGTATTTTTTTTTTTTTTTTTTTTTTTTTTATATACCCATTTATTTCTATATTTCTTTCATAAAAAGCTAAAAGTAATTCATTTTTTAAAACAAACACAGTCATTAAAAGTATTAAAGCAGTTAAAATAACATAATAGTGTTTTCAGACTTACCTTAACACAGGCGCGCCGCCCCCTCCAAATTCCAAAAAACATATACCTATCTATACTTACAAAATGTTATATAGAACTATTTTAGATAAATATAGGTACTCACGATATGACTCTATAGAAGAAAATTGAAAAACGGAACAATAATAAAAAAAAAAAAAACCGAATATCGTAATAATTTTCAGCGCAGTTCTAATTTAGCTACCCAGCGATTTAAAATTTGTATTTTTTTTTTTTGCAAATTACGTGTTTTTTCTATGTTATTACGATGATGAAGTCAATTTTTGTTGATCGCCCTTACTTTCGAAGTTATAAAGAAAAACAGGCCGTAATCCTCAAAAACGGGACAATCCCACAAAAAAACGGTACGTATATGGGTCACCTGAGGGTTTGCGCCCTCCCATTAAAATATTTTTGGATCCGCCATTTGCCTTAACAACTATACGTTTTTAGCTTTTATAATTACCTATATAGATACAATTAACTAATTCAATAAACTAAATTCACTTAAAAAAAAGAAATTAATACACAGTGTACAATTAATAATAATAATTAAAAAACAAAATGCCCGAACGTTTTGTCCGTGCAAATGATATAAATTATATACCTATGTGATAATATAAATTTTGTCTATGACACGATGTGGCGTTGTTGATTGTATCATTGTATAGCTGGCGACATATAGATGTACGTTGGCGGGGTAACGGTTCACAAATGCGCGTTGCGGGCGTGCGGTGGCGGTTATCTATGTTCTATAAATAAATCGATAGAATATGTAACACGCATAGATAATAAAGGAAATCCATTCCTTGTGAAATTCCTATATTGTTTCTCAATTCCACACGGGTAATATGAATTATATCATTTTATGATTTTAGTTTTATTTTTTATGAAAATATATATTATTCCCCCAACTCTTAGGCATATATATTTTTCATTTTACTATATATTTCCATTGAAAAAAATAAAAATAAAAATCCGAACTGCAATGTGGGATCTATGCCCAAAATCCCCCTTCTCCGTAAATACGCCGCTGTTGCTCGATTCCGTATGGCGCCAGTTGGCATATATTATGCGCATGGACTATATTGCGCGTGCATATCATTATTGTTAGTAAGAGAAGAAGCATAGTTTAAGAATCCCATGGAAAAAGCAAATGTCATGGAGTATAAAAACAAAATATTATATAAAAATGCCAGTCATAAAACATACACGATAAAAATGTCTATGATAATATTGATAATGTTAGTATTATATTCCATGACATTAATTTGTTTTTTTCCATGGGATTCTTAAACTATGCTCCCCACCGGTGGGGAATGGTAGTACTGCGATCGTCGGACGTTATACTGGACGGTACTGGCGGTGGACTTTAGCGCGTTTGACAGGGGCAATGTTAACGGCTGACGTCATCTCGCTCTAAATATATTTGACTTGAATTGGTGATTTTTTTTTAAATTTACTTTTATTTAATACTTAAAATTAGTTAATTATGGATTCCAAAGCAGAAATTATAATATTCAAAGTACAGAAAAAACCAATTTTATATAACATGATAGATATAATTTTATTATCGTTATCGTCTTTTAGTGCACAACAAAAAAGTTGATAAGTTTATGTGAATACTCACCTTAAAAATATTATATTTATCTTTTTTCTTTATTTTTCTCATTCTTAGAAGAATTTTGTTTCTTTATAGTATAATATTTTAGCGGTGAGTTTTCATAAAGAATGACATTATTCGGATCCATTTTTAAGAATATAATAAAATAATGCACAGTTTTGTAATTACTAATTATTTTACATACGCACTACACAATCGTCAACTTGGAAATAATTAAAAAAAAAAAATCTATTCTCGCAAACCAATATTGCGTTGCTTGACGCTCTCCCCCTTCAAAATCGCGTTCAGCTAGGACGTGGCATAAAGCGTCCCACACGATGTATCATATAATGAGTCGTACGATAATCGTGTGCGAAAATTGTATCGACTTGTAGTGTATAATTTTTGATGCACAAGCTTACAACATGTGAAACCACGAGTTGTACAACTAGTCGTTTATAATTATTAACTACGATAACGATTATACTCTTATCACTATCTACTAATGTAGTACTATCTAGTGTAATTTTGAAAATTATTTTTCATTTTTTTCACGTTTATCAAAATTATTAAATCATTATAACACATTTAAATACAGATATCATATCATGATTATATATAGGGGCGTAACTAGCTAAAAAGTTGCTTCAGTTGGTCAAATCGTATTGTCAGTCGGCTATTCGTGAATGGTAAAAATAAGTGTTGACTTTTTTTTTTTTTGTCTTTGTTAAGTTTAAGGAAGTATTTTAGGTATTTTAGAAAAATGAACATTGTATAGTCGGCTAAATTACTAAAATGAACCCTGTTTTGTGTTCATACAAAATAAAGTTCAAACCAAAAAAATACTTCGCTACAACTCTGCATATATATATATATAATATCCATAATATGAAATTATGTATATATTATATTTCAATAAATTATGTCAAAAACATCCAAAGCTAGTATAAAAGTAAATACTTTTTGCATTCAGGAAAAAATAAGAAGCTTAAGAAAATTGTGTGAAATTGGCTACTAGAACGTAATACGTATTCACACATGAAATTGAGTTGGGGTGATGGAACATCCGAAAAATTAAATAATTGTCCTATAGATATCGGATCAATTTATATTTTTTGTAACACATTTGTGATGATTTGTAAACACAAATTTTTATTTTGTAATTTGAAATTTATTGTGCATATTTAATAAATTGTTAATATATATGTGTTTATATATAACATTTTAATGAATGGTAGGTATATAAATATAATAATGATTGCGTCTATGTCTAAACAGTTAGTGAGTTGAATGAAGTATAAAAAAATTAATAAACTTTAAATTTCTGGAGTTTTAATTAATTGACCAATTAATAATCATTTTCAGTATTTTTCGAATATTACATAAAATATTTTTTTTTTATTTATTTAACGCCAAACGGCAATTCAAATGAAAATTATAAAAGTAAAATAGATTAAAATTTAACAATAGTGATATTAAGAGATAACACAGTAATAATAGTAATAATTAAATAATAACA
>JAIPRL010005817.1:387-23742 GCA_025469235.1 Pemphigus obesinymphae
GCTAGAGTGAGACTGAACAACAAAACCAAAAATAGTTGCTTCGATGAGAACAATGACCGCAACGCAATTTAAATTCGATTGCAACCCGACGAGTTGCACGATCTAGTTGCAGTTGCAAGTTTCTTTGGTGAGAACACGGCCTTAAACTGTCCGAGTGAACGTACCTGGTGTCCCTGCTCGGTATCTAGGTGCGTCCAAAAATAATTAAAAAAATTTTAAATTATAATTATGTGTTTATATCAATCTTAGAGCTCAGTGCTCTACAATAGGTATGACCAGGCAACCAGTACTGTATTATCTACACTCGAGCGCCTGGTACGCATATTAACATATAGATACATACAATACACATTGCTAAGAAATTGGTCGTAAAAATCATTTTTTGGGAAATTTTCAAATTTTTAGCCCTATCGGACTTCTGTGTGCGTGTGTGCAATACAGTTTTTTTTTTTTTTTTTTTTTTTTTTTAATGGTAAAGTGGACATTTTTACATTTTACATTTGATTTAAATAAAACATTTTTTTAAAAATAATTTTAATGTAAAAAATTGAACCAGTTACAGCTGTAAAAAGTCAGAGGACAGCGATGGACTAGATGGTTGCAGATATGGGCTCGAAGGTTATAAATATGGGCTAGATGATTGCAGAGATGGGTCTGAGCAGGTGATGATTCATTCATGTTCATAATATTAGTCTCTTCCTCACTTTGAATCTGGAAAATGTATTCGAATAATAA
This sequence comes from Pemphigus obesinymphae, assembly GCA_025469235.1. Taxonomy (NCBI): domain Eukaryota; kingdom Metazoa; phylum Arthropoda; class Insecta; order Hemiptera; family Aphididae; genus Pemphigus; species Pemphigus obesinymphae. Next base: position 1,123 of record JAIPRL010005817.1, read on the forward strand.
CACGCGGGTACTCGCGGTGTGTACCCACTATCATTTTTTTAATATATACGTGTACCTAAAATAACAAGTCCGTAAATCCGCGGATACACGTTCATGTACCGCAGACTTGTATTAAACTAATACATTTTGAAAAAAATATACAACTAAATTGAGTTCTGAAAATGTTTACAAAATAAAAATAGTGTAAAATATTTTTTTTAGTAATTATTTTATACAATCAAAATTTCACCATTTGATTATTTGATGCGTTATGTTGATATTGTATAATTAATATATACCTACCTAATAACTAATTATTAATATGATATTGTGTTTTAAAATATGATTTTAAATATCTTTCGATAAAACGATTAGGAGCAAATCTATCTAAATTGCTATAAAGACCCCAAGATTGAGATAATATTTTGACAAATATAGTAAATTAATATAAAAACTATAATGTACCTACATACTTTGTAATAATGTCATGTAGGTATACAGACCCATTTTTTCACCAAAATTCGAATATAGCCCACAATTAATAAAATTAATTTACATTAATTTTTGGTGAAAATTCCAAGCCCCTAGGACCACTATCTTCTGAATTATGAAAACATAACAAATTTCGAATTTACGTACCTACCTAATTGTGTTTTATCGTTTTATGTACTTATCTACTTTTTCCGCAGATTTCCTTACGCGTTAAGAAAAACTATTGATGAAATCGAAAAATGACTTCTTTAAATAATTACCTACTAACTTGATACAATTCGCTACTGGAAAATGGGTAAGCACTCCTATTAAAATTGTTGGTATAAATACGAGTTTGAGGAAAGGAAGAGATCAAATTCACAATTTAAAAAAATCCTTAGAATACATTTTAGTAGGGCAGGCACACCTGTATAGGTACGTAAATGAGGATTTGGTAGGTTTGAGCAGTATAGGATTTAAGCTTGATAACTCATTCCCCCCTACATATGCTTGGCTTAATTCAATATAGATGGGCAGAAATTATTTTTAATAATAGGGTATACCTACTTGTTTTATCTTTCAGATACCTTTGGTAGAAGAAGGTTGGTTAGATATCGAACGAAAGTTTGAGGAAAATTTCAATTGTCCTCATTGCTTGAGCTCATTAGACGGCAAGCACATTGTTATTTAAGCCCTTTTCAACAACGGAAGTGATTTTTTTTAATTAAAAAAATTCGTTCAGCATACTCCTTTACGCTATAATCGATGCACAATTATAATTTCTTGTTCGTCAATGTAAGGTGTCAAGTACGTATTTCGTCAATGGCGGTGTTTTAAAAAAAATCTATTTTATACAAGAAACTAGAAAAAACCCAGTTACGATTTTCCAAACCAAAACCTTTATCCAACAGACCTAAATATCTTATTTTTTTATTGGAGATAAAGCGTTTGCATTAAACGAAAACGTAATGAAAGTATTTTCTGGAATACATCCGAAAGGCTCTCCCCAAAGAATATTTAATTTGAATTATATCTGGTTATCTGGAGCCAGAAGAGTTATAGAAAATATCTTTGGTATAAGTTCATCGATATTTCAAGTAGGTACTTCGAAAATCGATTTTGTTACAATCAGAAAAAACTCAATTAATTGTAAAAACAGTTGTGCATCTTCACAATTTTTTAAGAAGAAATCCTACATCTTTAAATATTTTCTCACCACATGGAAGTATGGAACATCATATGAACGGTGAGTTAGTAAATGGTTCACGGAGAAGCGAAAAAATTACAAATTATATGGTAAAATGACTATGCATGATTAATTCTTATAATTTTATCGATTTATAAGTTTTATAAATCAAATTATATCCCAGACACTTAATCACGAAAAAAATATATTTACTAAATTATTTAAGTAATTATAATTTATAATTAAAGAAATAATTATAAATATACATTTAAATAATGTATAATAATTAATAATAATACATTTATATATCTTTAAATCCCTATAGAAATAAGTGTACCTATAACCGAATAAATAAATCATTTTTCTGAGTACCTACCTACAGTTTATTTCAATAACTACCAATTTTTTTTTTCATTTTTGTTATACCTAAAATATAATAAGTATTGTAATCATGTGCATTTCTATTTATGTGTAAGTAATAATACAATTTTTTTAAACTATATTATACTTAATAATTACATATAAACAAATATAATACCTATATAATAATAAATATACATAATAATACTTACAGAGATTGTTGTTAGACAGGGAGTATCCTTGTCCCAAAGAAACTTCATACTGTTAAAAGTAAATAAAGAACTTCTGTAAACTTCGTTGGTACCTATGAGAAATATGTAGATAGATATAAATAAACAGGGGTCACACAAAACACCATTTTCATACGTGATTGTATTGTATTTATACCTTTTCCTGTCCTCATACTTTTCTTTATTTTCTCTTCATAGCGGACAACAAAGAAGTAATCTTTTTTTTACATTCTTCACCTGAAAATCTTAGGACATCATACTTTATTATCTTATGATAATGCTTTGAATGTTTAGTATCCCATAACATACGTTTTGATTGATATAATTCAATTAATTGTATCGTGTTGGTCTCAGTCGATTCCATTTCGATATTTTAACTTAACTTTTATTATAATTAAAATTAAAACAAAAATACTTCTGTGAAATATATAATGTTGCGCTATAATTATATTCGGTTTATAATCATGTCCAAATTGTCATGCAACATTAACTCATATCATCCTTTTACGCGGGCAAATAACCGACAACCAATGGAATATGGTGTAACACCATCGCGGATCACCTTGTTCACTATTTTGTTACGAATTAACGTCCACACTGTTGTTGCAGTTAAGCAATGGTGTTGCGATACAGCATTATTTTATGTTTGAATGTTGCAAGTGTAGACCCGGCTTAATAAAATGGATTATAATACACTGAAATGTAAAATGATACTAGTTGCTACATTGTATATTAATAACAATATATTTTTAGTAAATAATATAAAAACATCATTACATACATTTTCAACCAATATATTTTCCAATATAATTTAATTTCTAAGCATTTAATTTTATTATATTTTGTGTGCGAACAAGTAAAAAAATACAATAATAATTACAAAAAAATGTGTATTATAACATAAAATACGTATATATTAAAAATCAAAGAATTTTATTAAAAAATAGCTACTATTAAAAATAAACTTAAAATTAATCTATTCTTATTCAATTGAATTCCCATGTTCGATTCGGCGAAGTAATATTTCTGATACTTCATTCCTTGTTATTATAACTGGTTTAAAATTAAGTTCAAAATATAAAACTTTGCAAGCTTCCAATAACCTAAAAAATATTATAATTTTACTGTAGAATATTTTTTTTTTTAATTTTTATATACAGATATATAATTCATATATTATGTGCAACAGCTATATGCACTAACCTTGTAACTAGATTATTGTAAAGTTTTCATAAAATACAAAAAACATTTAATATTATTCATATACAATATATAATAATTTATACACAATTTTTAAACAATATGAAGGTATAGAGGTATAATTAAACATGTCTGTTGAGTTTATGCATACTACAATAATAAAATTATTTCAAAATAAATTAATTATGAAAATTTTTCGATTATAATGTTTTAACATATAACTGTGCATAGCTAACTTTTTATGTACATATTTCTCACCGTTCAATATAAATACTAGGTTTAGCTGTATATTTTGAGAAGATAGGAAGCAATTTATATTGTACATCACAAAGAAGGTGTTGAGCCCCACCTTTGTTAAACATATTAGCCAAAAGAACATCATTGATAATAAACTGTAACAATTAATTGCATTACAATATAATATAAATATTTATGTAAATCAATATTATTAATTTACTAACCGTTGAAAATTTAGTGGCTAACATTGGCCAACACTTATTAAACAAAGAAATCGGAAGAGTTTTGTGTAAAGTATTCAAATTTTCTGTTAACGATTCATACATAACCCAACCACTATCAGTAATACTGTATTTACTATCATCCTTCAATGAATTCATTATGTGCCATCTAAATAATTAATAGAAATTAATTTTAAAAAATTGATTTGGGACTACTTGGCAATTATAATTTATTATACATATTTGTGATAATATATTATAATATTTAAATTTCAATATAAAATTAAGATTTATTTTTAAATTTAATTTTCAAGTATTAACAATACTAATATTAAAATTTAAAACTTAAGAAGATACCACGCACATGTTTGCTAACTAACAACAGACAATATATGAAATTTACAGTTGGCATTCATATTACAGCTTTGTAATTTGTAGTATTAGAGTAAATTTACCTATTGTCAACCAAATTTATGGATAAAAACATTATTTATGCTGTAGCATTGTCATATTTCTGAAATTTGAATTTATACATATTATAATACATATTATACACATTACTACTATTAAATTACAGTAATTTAAATAAATATTTAAAAAATATATTTTTTTATAAATTTGGTAATAGGTCAATTTACTCTAATATTGGAAATGACGAAGTTGTAATAAGAATGTCAAACATAAATTTCCTATATACTCCAATATCTTCTGAATGAAACCTTGATATGATAAAATAAATAATAATACAATTCCTTCTATAGTCTGTAGCACGAACAATGAGCTGAAATCCACACATTTTTAGAATTTTTAATTTTATTTTTCAAAAATTGTCCGTATATTAAATACACATTTCTAACCACTCTATAATACCCATAACAATTATATACAAATATATTTTATATCTATTAAACACGTGTCATTTGTTGCGACAATAGATGACTGGTTTGAAGTTGCTTGATTTTTTTTATCTTGAATGTTGATAACAACTTTTTTTTTGTACACCTGGCTATTAAAGAAATTATAATTATAAAAGATATTAGAGATGGGTAGAACTCAAAATTTTGGTGTCAAACTGAACCGTGAAATTTGAAGTCAAACTTCAATTTGAACCCGAATAGGATCATTAATAGATGGGTACCTATTAGGGCTGGGCGATTATACGATTAATTGATTAATTTTTTATATTTTTAAAATAATCGATTAATTGTCAATAATCAAATAATATCATGTTTATCTCAATTTATATGTCTATAGTGTCTACTAATGTTTGCTATTATCAGAAAATAACTTTTCAAAAAGTTTAGTTTTTGGTAGATATTTACTTGCGATTATAAATATTATAATATAATATTATCAACGAATAGATCAAAAACATTTGCTGTAAAGTTAATAGTTAAATGTATGTTAATAAACATTTAATGTAACATTAATAATTCTCCAGGAGGTTATGTCCCTCCACTAACCCCCCATCCATGGCCATAGCCATCTATGGATATTGAGTTTAAAAAAGGGAAGGGATATCCAAAACCACTTCTCGGCAAATTGCAACAAAGGTCTTTTGGAATTGAGGGTTAATTGCCTGTGAAATAGTATACGATAATATAGGCATGGAAAATGAAAGGAAAATTTTGAATCGTTTCTGCCAATTTAATAGTAGTCAAATTATACTTGGCAAGATGTATATTACATAATTAAAATAATTTTTTTTAGTATTCTCCAAGGGGACCTATGTTTAGGTGCTTTAAGCAAAAGAGGGGTAGACAAAACAGTGAAGCGCCAAGTTTACTTTCCCTTGAATTATGATGAGCAATCCAAAATTCGATTATGGACTACCCAAAAAAATGACTATTCGTATGTTATATACCTCAGTGTACAACACATTTTGCCACCGGTCCAAGCTCGTTCTGACAACCATTGAATGCACTGTGGCAATTCAAAAAATTTCTCCTCATCTGCTATGCCTGTAATCGTATACCATTACTGGAGCATTTATATGTACTCACAATTCTGACTACGTTTGTACCATTGGAGTGTAGCTCAGTCAATTAAGTGTGAGTACAAAAATTGTTAAGTAAGTGATGGTCGAAGGTTCGAATCCAATCGCCGGAATTAATATTTGTTGCAAAATTTACAGAAAAAAAAAAAATAAAATACACGTTCCGTGAAGGTTGTACAATAATAAGATAGAGGGAGGTAATACAATAAAATTGCATGGTTGCTTGCCAGTTTTTATTTTTTTTTTGAAGGGGGAGAGGTTTAGGTGAACAGTTCAATGTTACATTGAACCTTACCATGCAATGTTGTATGACCATTAAAAAAAATGTTCAAATAAGGTTGACTGAAAAAGGTTTAGCAACATTCGATCAAACCAAATTTAATGTTTATTGAGATATTATCTAATACATAATTGATTTTTAACATTATTTTTAAATCATTTATTAAAAAAATTATATTATATTAATACTTCAAAATTCAATATGTACAAATAGGTACTTACTTATCTTTTTTATATAATTTTGAACTTCGTTTTATTTTGGCCATAATATCATCACATTGAATATCTAATAAATGCTCAATTCCTAAATTGTACGATTGAATCGAGTCATCAAATACAGTTTCAGAGTTTTCAAATACATCTGTATGCAGGTTTTCACTTTTAATTTTTAATTCATTTTCTAACTCACATTTATGGTTTAATAGAGATAAAAAATGCTAAAAATATAACAAAAAATTATCTTATTAACATTATATGACATTTAATTATTTTAAATTTACAAACCATATTAGTTCCCCAATTATAAAGAGTGTACGATATGTAATGAAGTGTACATAACATTTCTGGTAAATATTCATTGGATTTATTTTCATTGAAACCATCAATTATTTTTTGTTTAAATTCTTCTAGAAGATCAGTTTGTAGTTTCAAAAACTGAAGTCTATTAAAGTAAATAATTAGTTATTATTTATAAATTCAATATACTAATACTTACATAATATAATTTATATAATCAAGACTTGTAAGTTAATGCACTAAAAATGTATCAATATAAAAATAACAAATTGTTTATGATAGTTTAATTATAACGACTATAAAGTATAATTTTTTACTTAAAAAGTTACACGTTTGTTTATATGTGTGGAAATAAGCATAGAAAGTATACAAATTTATATATTAATTATTAGTTAATAGTTACTTTCAAACATTTAAAACATTTTTTCCTGTTTTCAGAATTTATTAAGGTGATTTTAGATGTCTCAAAATTTAAGAACAACTGATGATAAGTTAGCAATACTGTTTAACTGAATAGTCAAAATATAATCCAATTTGATAGTAAAGATTTAAAAAAGCTTACTAGTTAAAATAATTTATAATTCTTAAGAAAATGCTGATGCCTAGGTAAAGATTTTGAAGGTTCTATGAGAAATTGTAGTCGAGTTTTAGATTTAATTTAGTTTGCTAAGAGATCATATTATTTCAATGGAATAGTTGAGTTGGGACAAAGGAAACAGAAATTTGAATCCAACTTCATGTGTCTTATGTAAACAGCATTTCACAAATTATTTCAATAATTTTTATGGCAAAACATTTAAAAATTGTTTCCATAATACAACAATTTTTACAATAAATATTTAATTATGAATATCTATAATGATGATAAATTATTAAAAATTTTAAAATGAATTATTATGTTTACTGTACACTTCCAATCAACAGTTTTTAAAACGACATTTTTTTTTTTTTACTTTAATACACTTAGTAAATCAATAAAATAAGATTAACTTTGTCCTCTTAATCCTGATGTCTTGAAATGGATTTCTGTACAAATTAGTTTCTATTAAGACTTAGCAGGATTAATATACAAATATATGAAATGTCATTAACTTACAAAATCTGAATTTATAAATATTTATTGTAATAGAATTATAAATATCCTTACTTATGTCTTGGTTGACGAAGTACACTATATCGATCACTCATAGTATTTAACAAAATTAAAAAGCTATCAGCACATGCTGTCATAGAATATTGACTGTCATAAACCAAGATCTTCCATTGTTCATTATGTAAAATAGCATCCATTTTAATATTAGCATCTAAAACAATTGATTAAAAATACCAAAATATATTAATATTTTATATCATTATTTAATTTATAATAAACAATATTTCCAACAAATTAATTTTCTTTGTTCAAAAAACTAATGGGCTTGTATTCATTTTTATCTTAATTCACGCTCTACTTAAGAATGGCCATATTTATTTTTTAAAACCTATGACTTGTATAGTCAGTACTTAATTTAATCTCATAGTACGGAGGGAGACTTCTAAAAAAAATTATGAAGTATGAACATTAAACATAATGGCATTACTATTTTTAGTGATTGTCTCAATTTTAATAAAAACATTATAATGTAAAATATGATTCTTGCTTGGAGAGGTATACATTTGTTTTCAGGAACGAAAAGTATTATCCTCTGAATACCCTTCTTCCTAATGTAAATACTGGTTACGGCACTTACCAATACACAATAGTAAGTCAACTAAAACGAGTATTTGCTATTTATAGGGTTCCACTTGGACGCTTACAAAGCTTTAAGTGCTCACGTCACGTTCCAACTAACATTTGTGAGCGCTCACACTACAACTGTAATGTCAATGAATCTGAGCGCTACGTCATCATTCTGTGCTCACAAATGCTTAAACCAAATCGGTAGTGCGGCGTAAACGTTTGCGATATCTTAACAGTTTATCACAATAATCGGAAAAAAAACTATCAGTACTGCATTGATAATTATTTTTTTTTACAAATCAATTATAGTAATCATAATAATAATTTTGTCAGTCTAAAATTTTTAAAAATTTCAATATTTTGAACTATACCAATATTATAATAATTTAAGGTCCAGATTTATATGCACTAAAAATGCTTAAAATAATATGCATTTAATGTATTAAAAAACTTGAAATTTGCACTTAATATACTCTTCAAATTTTCAACAAATATGTAAAAATATGCTCTTATTCAAAATATATGCATTTAAATGAATTTTTTTTTTTCATCAATATTTTTTACTTTCAAATCAAGTGAAAAATATAAAAATAAATACAAGCTCTTTTCAAATCACGAAATAATATACTATATATTTATATTGGTTCATGCAGTCTTTTTTTTTAAACATTATTCAGTCAAACAAAAATAAATTACTCAGTTAACAATAAAACAATATGCATTATACAAATTATTTATTATGTATTGCTCACTATTTCTTTGATAAATATTATCAATTTATTATTGATATTTTCTATTAGAATTTAATAAAGTGAGCCTAATTATTTTATTTCGTTTTGTTTAAAGGAGTATTAAATATTAAAAACATAACAAGGTTCTTACCTAAATATAAAAATATACAAAAAGATTAAACTATTACAAACCATTTTTTTGATTAAACAAAAAATAAAATAATAATAAAGAAACTATACAAAAAAAAAAACCCATTTAAACAAATATAAATATATTTTAATTAATAAGAAGAATATTTAATATATAGATATAATATAAAACTTAATTTTTATAATACCTATGAGTTGGCAATAATATATTTTTCTACATCCACTGATGTCAGTGGTGCATATTTTATATTGGCAACAGAACTAGAAGTTTTGTGGAAATTGAATTTCATTATTTTCTGATAAAATTAGTATTATACAGTTGAAATATTTTAATTTTTATAATAGAACCTTTGTTACTGGGTATATTTGATAATTATTCTGAAATTATATTTTTTACAATACAATCTCTTTGGAATATAGTAAAATTAATTCAGTATCTTTTAAATTTGTAATTGCACTGAATTATTAAATTTGAATTTTTATAAATGCTAAATCATTTTTCATTGAAACTAAATTATAAACATTTTCCTAAAATTTTTGAATATTTAATTTTTCTATTTCATTGGAATAGGTCTGTAGTTGAAAAATAACCTCATTAAAGTACCAATTATATCCAATTTAATACTGGGAAATGGGTAAATAACATATAATTTCTTGTAGAAAATCGGGTACCTACATAACAAAATATACATCATTGTAAAACCAATACATTTTTCGCTTCATGATTTTTCAATGTTTCCAAAAGTACTTGATGTTTTTTCTATAACATGTTTTATTTGATGTTTTTCCATATCATTTGATGACATGTATGTTAATATTTGAAGTTTTATTTGGTTTTATATTAATTGTCATTTTTTAATGTATAAGATGTATAACCTAACTAGCAGATGGTAAATAATAATGCCGTCATTTAGGTAAGTGTATAACAGTAGACATAGACACATAGTCAATATAAAAAAATGAAACTCAACAACTCTTAGTTCATACTAGAAAATGGTAAATAAAAATAATAATACTGTCATATAATAGTATATACTCGTACATACCTATTCAATATAACAAAATAGGTACAAATGTATTACAACATTTGTGTCTGTGTCTTCCAAAATTATATAAAATAGTTATGTATGATTTAAAAATATATATAGACACAGGCAGCACGGATTGGGTCGGCGGGAAGCCAGGAGATTTCTTGGTAGACTGCTATAATCTATTTTATAAATATATAAGAAAATCAATTTATATATATATAATATATATGGGCCGCCTAAATTGAAATTCTCTGGGCCGAATTTAAATCTCAATCCGTCCCTAGACATAGGTATTAAACAGATTATAACCCTCTGTCTTTATTTTTAAGGTAGGTATACTGAAGTTTTTTTTGACTGGAAAAATTATTATAAATAGAATTTTTTTTTTTGATAACACGTTCTAAATGCTTACGAGTGCTCAACTGCGTTCCACTTGGAAACGTAAGCAAAGCGATTGTTAACATTTGTTTCAAAGTGGAATGGTTTGTAAGCATGAGTGCTATGAGCGATAAGCATCCAAGTGGAATGCATCCATAGTCATACATATTTCTTATTATTCATAACTTATGTCATCTGATTAGTGATTTGCAATATAATGTTAAAAATAAAAATTTTGTCATGTTATGTTATGTTAAGGAATATATTATATACTAATAATAATAAAATAATACACATTTCTTACATTTGCGTTCCATATTGATCCACTTGAAAAATATATGAGGCTGCGTTAAAACTTCAGTAACACTTGGACACTCATTGGGATAATTATATACTTTTCTTAGTTCATGCTCAAAAGCCAATGTTTCATCAACTATATGAGAAAATACAACATCTTCCAGTTGAAAATGTGATAAATCAAAATCAAGTTTGACTATAACAGATTGTAATAGTCCAATAATAAATTCATGCTACAAAAATCAATAGATTTATACAATTATTATCTATAAGAAAATACAATATTAAAATAATATTTATTACTTGAGAATCAATTGGTCTTTTATAATTGTCTTTGTACACTGGGCCTAACCAATCAATAATAAATGGCCTGTAATCTCTAATCCAACTTAATATTCTGGATAAAAACCATTCAGGTTTATCAGGTTTGTTGGTCTGTTTTTTCCCCGTGAAATGGAAAAAAAATCTTTTTCGGAAAGGCACTATTAAGATAGTAATTGGTAAAGATATACGTGAAAAATGAACCATTAATTGTGATGTAGGCGACTGATCATTAAAATCAATACATTCATTTTTACTAGTAATACAAATTAAGGATATTTTAATACTAGGTAGATAATATATACTAGGTAAAACATATATGTACATTATACATGTTGTAAGTAAAAATATAATATCATAATAAACATATATTGTCTTATAAAAGGATACGGAAGTTGAATCATTATCAATATTTTAGCTAAACGTTGGAAATTTTGTTTATGATTTAATGTTGCAGCATCTGTTGATTCACTCATTGTAAATGGCCAGTTAATTTGTTTTAATATAATTTCAAATTCACTATAAAATTATATAAAAATTAGTTTCTCATTATTTATCATAATAGGTGTTTCTTAGGTACTGGTTTATTTAATTGAAAAACGTCCAGAAAGTATGCACCTATTACTCTGGTTTAGTTAATACTCACTCTTTTTTCCCTGTATTTTAAGAAATCATTATATTATACCATATATATTATTTATTTAAAAAAATATATAATATGCTTATTGGTAAGTGTAAAATTTATATTTGGATATTTTAAAAGTAATGTTTAGTAAAATCTATGCTAAAACTTAGATATAACATGAAAGGATAAGTATATCAACATTTTCCTCATCTGTATGATTGTGATCTACGTTTATTTTGTATCTATTATTATATTATTTTGTACTCTTGCATTCTAAGCAAAGTGAAGAATGTAGAGGTTTTAAGATGATATCTATGTACATTTTTCAGGTAGAAGTAATCGAGCAGGGATATTGTATATTGAGTATATTATATGATAGCAAATTGATTTTAGTTGAACTTTGAAGAGATAATTTTTTGATTTTCCCAGTAGCTTACTCAAATTTAAAGAAAGACTACCATTTTGAATGGAAGTATATTATAAATGTAAGATAAATAAAAAAATATCAAATAAAGTAGTTATTTTTTTTTATAATCACATTTAAAATGCAATGATTTATCTATGTTTTTAATTTAATATAATATACTATTCTGTCCATAAACCAACTTCTACTATTAGTATCAGGAAGACTTATTTTATTTTCAAACCTGTGTTTCATCATATTTTGTGTTTGATTGTATACAAGTTTGTACCTAATACCCACCCACATATTGTGTTATTTTATAACAATGAATTTTTTTAAGATAATTAAATAAATTATTATTATACACAATTATTTATATTATATAAGATGATATAGGTATCTATATAACTAATACAATTGGTACCTTTAATATAACAATTAAAAATCAAAATTTTGAGAAAAAAGTGTTGAGTGTCAACTACATTAAAGTAACAGATACCTAAATACTTTTTGATCAGGTGTCAACTAATTGGTACCATTTCTTACTCTGAGTAATGGTGTTGAAGTAAGCAATTCCAATAATTTATTAATTTGTGTAAATAGGATACAAAATTTTTACATGGAGCATTGGTCATAGCTACACTAAGTTCATACAAAACGTTGTAAGATGTAATTGCTTCATTATCATGTTTACTCATCAAATCTGTTCGTATTTTATTACTAAGAACATTAAATTTAATATTAAAAACAATAATTATTATTAACAATTTTAAATGAAATAACATACTTTTTAGATGCAATAAATCGAAGACATGAAAAGTATATTAGTTGGTTACATTTGTACTTTAAATCTACAATTAACTTTTTAAATGTATTCTTAATGGTGTCAGTATCCTTTTTCAAATTGTTATATCTGAGTTTTAATTCTTCGACTTCATTCTTTAATGAAATAATTGTTGATCGCTCATCGTGTACTTTTTTCAAGATTTTGTACATATTCGAATCTTTATTGACCACATTAGATTTAATCTAAATAAATAAATTGTTTAATTTCACGACCTTGCATATATTACAAAATGTAATATACTTACATTTTCCGTGATATCATGCTGTCTTTTTAAAACGTCATCTCTATATTTCTTACACCTTGCAGTTAAATTGTCGAAATTGTCACCCAATTCTTTGTTAATAGCAATTACTACAGATAAATCCTGATCCATTTTGAACTGCACTTACATTTACACCTAACAAAATTTACAGTAATTTAAATATGTTTACATCATTATAATATTATAATACAAGTATTTATTTTTAACGAATTATTTTAATATGTCATTATGATCATGTCGTCACTGGTCAGATTCATAATATAAAAATATTGATACCGTTATCAGCATGTACTAGAATTGTGGTTCTACATATTCTCATACAGTTTAAGGTTTATGGTATAAACCGCAGACCTCCAAACATCAGTGATAACCTTAGACATAAAAATATACCACGATTGTTCTTTGCAATCATGAAATATACATATACATTTATATGTCTATGGTGATAACTGATAAATCCTGTAAAAATTAAAATCACCTTTGAAATTTGATTTTAAACCAATTTTGATGTTCAATGTTTTGTTGACACTTGAAAATGGTGATAACCCAGTACTCCCGGAGTGATAAGAAAAAATAAATAATATCTGGGAGAAAAAAAAACATAGAAATATAAAAATCTCATAAATCGAAAAATGTATTTAACGATAATAATTAAAAACCTAACTACCACTTATCAATATTATTATTTATATTTACAAATTATTATTCAAATATATTATTATGAATAGTCAATTTATATAGGTAGTCTAATTAAATGCTACTTATGTTAAAGAATTGATTTTAATTAATTTTAACAATCTAACTAAATAAAAATACTATCATACAAACATGTAAATATAAAATTGGCATCATGATAAATAATCAAACCTACCTTGTAATTGAGTACTAAATTTTTCCAATAATATGACTAAATACTTTTAAAACCTTTATTCTTATTCTAATTTACTAATTTATAAGTATACTCATTCATTAGTACCATACATTTTATAATATTAAAAAGTCAATGCTAGTAATAATATTACTTAGTTACCTACCTAATCAAAATTGTATTTTGAATAACATCATTGATTATATATTATATTACATGTACTTATGATAAATTATGTATTGAAACAACATTAAGTAAAATATATATTGATACACAGTGTAAATTATAAAAAACAATACATATATTATTAATAATGTAATATCCATCAATTACATACTGTAACATATGTATATAAACACACCAATGGTAATATATTATTATATAAAATTATAAATTCTATACTATTAATATATGTAGTCAAGTATTATACATCATACTTCATAGTAGATACATATAAAAATATATTTAAAATAAAACTATTGGCTTAGCTAAATAAAAAAAGACAAGTTAAATGGGTAAATGTACTAGTCAGTGGCATAGCTAAAGGATCTATACCCCCCCCCCCTCCAACACAATGGACATTTTTGTATTTTAGATTCTAAGCTTAATTGTTTTGTAATGATTTAGTTTATTTTTTATGTGTACTTTATATACCTTGTACCATGTTTTTAAGTAGGAATATTTAGATAAAGGGCTTTTTGATAGAAAATTTGTTCATTAAAAAGGTAATTTTTCAATTTTCCCAGTAGTTTTCTTAAGCATAAAGGAAAACTTCTGAAAATGACAAAGAATATTGTTATTTAATTAATTGTTAAATCAGAAAAAAATCAAGTTAGACACTTGAAATTAATACCTAATGTTAACAATAGTATAATATGATTTATTATTATATTAGTATATTATTATGTCTAAAACTTTTTGACTTTTTAGAAATGTATACACAAATTTTATTTTTTATATAGGTATATATATTATATCTATTCTTTTTCTGGTATGAAGAGTTGAGTTACTTATAGCTCTTTGACAGGAAATCTTTATTTTAGTTAGTTTAGGTAATTTTTAATTTTTACAGTAGTAGTTTTCTAAATTGTAAAAGAAAATTACCAAAAATAGTGGAATATTGTTATAAATCAGATTATCAGAAAATATTATAACGAACTTCGCTCAAATTATTTTTCAAATCTAATATAACAATTAAAAATAAAATTAGGTGATGGTTTAATTTTGGATGGATTTGACACAGCCCTCGGATGACAACTACTAGTCTTTCATGAAAACCACCAGATCGCGGGAACGTCTCCACCGTGGTGCCCGCATCGTTACCGCCGTATGGCTAGAGGAAGCACACGGGGGTGTTTTGATGGTCGGACGATTAGTTTCGCTCCACACACCAGCCAAGCACCACCGGGTCTCTACTCAGATCATCTTTGTATATATTTCGCATTCGTTGTTTATTTAATTTATTGTTTTATTCATTTATTCTCACCACACGTATGCATCAGCTTAAGTGTGTCGTACCATGTGTGCTACTTTTGTAAGTAAATACCCTCGGGCATTTCACCTTTAAACAGTATTATAAATTATTCGGTATACCTACCTAACCCTACCACACTGGCATGTCCGGACAGCCACTGACCGTGTCACATTGACCTATTACTTTGCTCATCAAATAGGGTTTTCCAATAACAACTGGCCCCTCCCTTTTAAAAATCCTGGTTACACCACTGACTATCCTTAATAAAATAAAAATAAGTGCTTAATTAATTAAAAATAACAAATTAAATATTTGATGAAATATATTAAAATTAAATTATAATTAAATATTTGGTTGATTTTTAATTTAAAAAATATAGCTAATAGACTAATTAATTGCAATTTATATTGTTTTAAATTTGACTTTATATTGAAAAAATATATTCATTTTAAATTGTTCAAAACTATAATTTATTTATTAATTGAGTTAAACATGAAATACTTTGTGTGCAATTATATCGTTTATTTTATAAAACATAATTGTACATATTATTATGTTTTAAGAGACTTATACAATATTCTATTTTATCTACCTATAGTAATTATTTACTTTACACATAAATATTTCACTCATGTATATATTGAATATACCTGAATTAGATTATCTTTCTGGTTCTTTCAGTTAATACTAAATAGAATTGATACACAAACAACTAACAGCCTTAAAAACAGATCTTGAAACAAATCAAATAAATAACCATAATTAAGTTTTTATAACATATACCTCCAAATTTCTTGTTTTTAATTTTGATGATTCGACTATCAATTAAGTAGGTGCCAATATACAATTCAAATAAATAAACCATATTATTCGTCATAAAATAAGTTGTTTTGTAACCAATAAACATATTGATTATTGTGATTATATAATACCTATATATTTTTTATTTTACAATTTAACAAATTGACATTTTAGATGTATCATTTACATATCTAATAAATAATAAGTAGGTAATTAATTTCAAAGTATTGCATAGTTATATATATTATTTATTATGTAGGTATATGCTATACAATAATTATAGTTCTCAAAATATATATATAATATAAAGTAATAACCAATAAGTATCGTAGAAGTGCGTAACTTAGAGCAGTTTTAAACTTTAACTAACAAGATCAAGGTGAATATTGGCTGAATAGGGTCAAGTTTGGTTTTAAAATTTTTCTCTTGATTCATACATTGAATTTTGATGCAAAAAATACTTCTAATTCAAACCAACCATTTTATATATTAATATTTATGACTACCCCAAGTTACCCTCAAAAGGGCGTAACTTGTGGCACATATTTAATATTGCAGAAAAACTCATTTTAAACTTTATTAAGGCAACTTGGGGCAAAATATATAAAGTACCAAAATTTGTATACAGAAGATTTTACATATAATAACATTATCATTGAAATTATACATTTTCAGTAGTAAAATAAATTCACCAAATTAGTTTTTTTTAATAAAACTTAAAATATTTATTTCATTAAAGATTTTGTTTTATTCAAATATAGAATAAATAATACCTAACACAAATAATATAGAAAAATTTTAAAAACATGGGACATTTTATTATATTTATACTAATAACATTATTCAATTTATTGCATAATTTATTATGGTCAGCCTTCAATTGCAAAATGAGTAAACTTGAGATATATAACAAAAAAAATAATAAACATTTTATAACTATATACCTAATTGTCAGTCTTTACAATATAATAATAATTAAGTAACAAAAAATTTGTTACACAATTAAAATATCATCCTCTATATAATAATATTATTATAATTAACTTAAATATACATAACTTAATGTTTACTATTCACAAAATAAACGGTGTTATATATTATACCAATGCCTAACTATTCTTATTCTAAGAAACATAAATTACTATGTAGGTAAGAATTGAAGAAAAAAAACTGATCGTTTAGAAAAATGGTGCCTCAAGTTACGGCTTAAAACGATTAAAATATTAATAACTAGATATTTTTAATGTAAAATGGTTTTTTTTTTTTTTTAAATCTTTTCTACTGATACGGAGAAAAAATAATACGTTTCGTAACAAAATATACCTATAGATATCTACCATACATACCTATAGTCAACCATTATTTAAGAAAAATATGAATGAAATGATGCCTTAAGAGCCGTAGTATTAACAGTACAGTTTTTTTTTTTTTTAATGAATTTAAAACGTACTTACCTTAAAAATTATTTGATATTTTCAAAAAAAAAAAACGTGCGAAATGCCGTGGTAAACACAAACGTGTATGATAAACTAGATTGCTAACTGGCAACTGCTACATTATGTTTGCCGTGTAAATGATTGAAGTCACCATTGGTCCGCCATCTTTGTGGGAATTACAATCTCATCACTTTATAGTTTATATTATAAAAATAAGGAGACCAACATTTACTTTCCTCTGCTTACCGCCATAGAATAAGGAATAAGGATACCGCTATGGATACCGCCTGCACAAAAATTCATTCTACAAAACATCGCACACTTATTTCTCCACCAGTCTGCGTGGCGGTCGACTCCGAGGCAGTATATGCGCAAGATTACACCAGTATTAGATAAGGACGTACTTAATTTTTTTACCTTACTAAAATTAGAAACTAAAAAAGTCGTATTGCAATAATAATTATACCATCGTATTCGGCGCAAATTCATCATTGGGAATAAATTACAAAACCAAATTAATCTTATTTATTTACGTAGGTAATAAATTTTACGTGTATATATAAAAAACGAAGTACCTACCCACCTATTTTAGTTATTTATGAAGACAGAACTTATGCTCAAAATTATAATAGAATTTTTTTGACTATTTATGAAATAAATGTACATATAAATAATAAAAAAGTGTAAAGTATTACTTATTTGTACACAAAGTTTTATGTACAAATAAGTAATACTTTACACTTTTAATTGAAAATATACAGATTATTTTGTTATTAAATTAAAAACTGTCAGTGCTATTTTATATTTTTATACTATATACCATCTCTACCTATCTGTGAGGCTGTAGTACCTACTAGTAGGTATTATTGTAGGTAATGGTAATAATACAACTGAATGTATTATAGAGAACTTTATTTTACCATAATACAACAAAAGTATTACCATATCTACTTTTTTTTAAATTACTTACCTTTGGTGCTTTAAATATACTTTTATTTTTAATGCCATTCAATTTATTAAATTTTTTTCATTAGAATTATCAGTTGAACATCTAAGAGCGAAATAATTTTGACTCATTTTTAACCTTTTACAGAAATAATAGAGAATAAAAAATTAAAAACTGTAAGAAATGAAGGGAAATAAGGATGGTGGCAAAAACTATATGTGAGAACATGAAAAAAAAAAAATGAAAATTTATTATTATAACATCATTCAAAGAATATTATTATATATATATATACATTATAATAAATTTTAATGATAATCAACATATATAAAATGTTAGGCATGAGTTATTGAATTCCTAATTAATTAAAATACTATAAAAATTTTAAAAAGCCAGTTTATTTGTTATACATGAACATATTTTTAAATAAATGTCGTGATTACACCACAATAAAAATAGTAATGACAGGAATATTTTTTAATTACTTTTAAATTATATTAAAATATTTTTGATTGTTAAATTTTTATTTTTATTAAAATATTAAAAAAAATTGCCAATACAGAACCCTTTAAAAGTAGTTTGAATGTTATGGTTATTCAAAATTTGCTGATATTTGTACTTTTATGTGCGCCACCAGCAATGACACCGGCAGTTTTATTTTTCTACACATTATTATAACTCTATGCATACTACCAGAACCGTTTGTCTAATAAAATTATGTTATTTCATTAGAAGTTTTTGAGTCGTTCGTTCAATTTCAGTTATTGATTTAGCTGCATAGGTGGAAGGGGAAAATTGGGTAGCAATGTGCAAACCGGTTTATAAGTATAAGTATATTTGAACCATAGAGAAATTCTATGTCAAAAATCTAAGATAAAAGTAGTATAAAAATTTAATTTAATTTAATGATCCATACAATTTTGAAAAAATTATTTTACAAATAATATATTAACATTATAAAATATAATAATTCTTAACAGTATCTGTTTTACCAATACATAAAAATTTAAACTTCTATAATCTAAAATAATGGTTTACAAAAATTATATAACATAGTATATTATCTAATAATTGAAGTTATCAAATATAATAAAATAATAAAAACTTATTTTCCTAACGACAAAATTGCTTTTTTAGCAGCATCGTCAAGATTTGAAGCAAATTCAATTTTTAATCCAGATTCTTCCAAAAGCTTCTTACCAGCAGACACATTTGTACCTATAATGAGAAGAATATTAGTTACAAATTATATTTAGTCACAAGTTTTTGAAATTTCAACATTTTAAATATTTTTTCCAAGTTTTTTACTTGGAAGTACTTTGTGCTTCTTTTTGATATTATATAACAAAATTCATAATATGTATCAAAATTAAATAGGTATAGTAATGTATATTTTAAAATTAAAAACAAACCTTCTAATCTTACAACTAGTGGTACTTGCAAGTTCAACTTTTTTGAAGCATTTATTAAGCCATTTGCAATTGTTGCACAATTTACAATTCCTCCAAAAACATTTACCAAAATTGCTTTCACAGAAGAATCTATAAAGATCATTAGAATTAATATCATTAAATTATGAATTAAGAATATTTTTTCAATATTTTTACCCAAAGTTAACAGTTTGAATGCTTCGTATACTTGATTTTCATTCACATTTCCACCGACATCTAAAAAGTTGGCAGGTTCGCCTCCACGTAATTTAATAATGTCCATAGTAGCCATCGCAAGTCCAGCACCATTTACTTAATAAAACATAAAATGAGAAAATATTATATAATTTTTAATTGAACTTATTGATACACTAATAGCATTATTATTCTATAGTTCTATGCATGTGCAGTTAGTAGTGCGCACATCTTTTTTACAATGTTTGCAACAATATACACGAATGGTACATGCTATCACCAAATCTCAAAGGAAAGTTTATTTTTGCTTGAAAAATCTAAAAGGCATATACCTATCCAATATTGACCCAGAATATGTTTGTCTTATACCTTTATAAAATGTTTTATCAATGTCGCATTATTATAAATAAAAATTAGATGCCCTTCTTATTTTTTCAACTTGTCACTGATAGTACCTACCATGAGTACTATCAGAAACTTACTTAATTTTTGTTTAAATTTTGTAATTCATATAACCCCCCTTCATGCCACTCCTGACTCGAAACATAATATATGATCTTTATTTTATTAACCATCACTAATTAAAACTAGTTCACAAAGAGATTTCTTCTCATTTATAATAGAGTATAGATAATAAATCAAGTTTAGAATGAAAAAATGTTAATCTTGTAATTTATATGAAGCAATTTTATTCAGTATGTTTTTTAAATCCATAATATCAAATTATAGACAGTTATTAATAATAAGTTATTCACAAATTCTATCATTTCTATATATTATTAGTAAAGCATAATATGTATTTTCCAGGGTTGATAATATACGTGTATAAAACGTATAAACAATTTTTCTGTATTTTATACTAAAATGTAAATACAATTTAACAATCAATGTAAATGTTTCAAGTTAATTTATTTTGAATTAAAATAGAATTAAAATATATATATATATATATGTAGGTATATAACATAACAATAAAATACAAATTTATAAAATAAAAACAAAATTAAAAAAAATTAAATGAACCTTCACAAAATAAAAATAAAACATACTTAATTACCAGCCTTTTCCTCAAATTTGGAAGTATAAACTATTAAAATAATTACTGGTTATAATATGAATGTAATGTAATAATAATAGTACTATAGGTAATACTTATTCATTTGATGGGCTCTGACATTTTTGTCGCAGGAATTTAAGTAATAATAATTAATTTAAACAATAGAGTTCCGAGTATTTATTTTTAGCAAAAGACCAAAATGCATTTGTTATTAATAAATCCTTTTCAAATAAAGTTTGAAATACTCCAGTTTTTTCTTCATAATATTTTTCTATTATACCATGTTTAATATTATATTTATTGTAGTTGAACTGGATAAGACGAAACATGATACAAATAAAATGAGTTTTATACTATACATTTTATATGTACGTATAATACGTTTTTTATAGTATACTGTATTATAAGTTACAACCTTGGTATTTTCTATTTGTTAAGGCAGTATAATATGAAATTAAGAAAAAATTATAAAAATAAAAAGGTATAACCCGTACAGTTCATCATGGATGTTGACAACCGTTACGTTTTTAAAATTTCAGGAGTTCAACAATATGCTTGTAGTATATATTCAAACTATGTTGCCCACATTTAGCTCTTATTGTACATACATTTCTAGACTGACAGATTCCGAAAAGTCGCAGCACTTTAAACTTGTATTCTAGTATGCACAAGTTTTCTGACTCATAATGTGTGATGTCAGCCATAAGTAAAAATGAACTGCATAGGTTATAGCAGAAATAACTATATTGTTACTTATACTGCAACATTTGACAAAATTAGATTATTGTCAATATTAATAAAACAAATGTTGCCGAAACTATTTTGTTCTATAATCTTTGTTTTTTGTTAAGAGGATGTTACACTCGCATTTGTTGTCTCTGTCTATCTAACAGATAATATAGCAAAATCACACTACGCAGAATTGAAATTTTGGCGTGTAGGTTAAATTTAGAGTATAAACACCTATTACAAA